>VXAC01007459.1:560507-584421 GCA_013399225.1 Rhipidura dahli | reverse complement strand
ATTTCTCTAAGTATCTTAAAAAAGATAAGGGAAGAAAAATAAGTCGCAGGAGAAACAAAACAACTGTGCAGAAATTGCTTTATAACTTTTATGTAGATTGAATATATTTTAAAAATCTTTGTTTACTACCTCTTGAAATCAACATGATAGGTTTGAAAGATCCAAGAGATGTTAAACATACCCATGAGAAAATTAAAATGAGAAGCAAACCTTAGCCAATAGCTGTTACACTGTGATTATTAAGACACTTCTAATGAACCTCTTCAGAAAAATTTTGAATCCAAATTCATAAAGAAAAAAAATTAAATAGGAGTGACATTAGATACTTCAGATGGTAAACTGTGGTCCATGCATCTAACTTTCAATGGACAAACCAGAATCCCCTGGGGATTAGAATTAGATTAGCTAAATGCCTAACAGCTGTCTCACAGGCATGAGACCAGATAAAGCAACCAAGCTGTAAATCTGTGTAAACTGCATGAAAGGCTACATAATGCAAATTGATTAGTTTAGGACTTGCATTAATGTGGTTGTGAATAAAATAACCCAACAGCAAATCCTCTCCTAATTTTAACAGCTACTGAAGAGAAAAACTTAACAGACGGATCATTATGAGGTATGAGTCTACAATGAATTTACATTGTGATCAAAGAAAAAAACAGAGTTACTAATCCCCATGAAGAAAGAGTTCTAATCTCTGTGCAGAAAGGCAAATATTTGAAGTTTTAACTTGGATTAATAGGTGGCTTTCATGGAATACCAATGCCCTTTGCATTGTTTAAAAAATTAAAACTATGACCACCTATTGATTTGCATTCAGGGATGAAATATTTGATGTGGTGCACTTCCCAGTAGATAGATCATGTACTACTGGAACATAACCTATGGTAGCTATTAGTTTGTAACTGACTTGTTTTCTGTAGTTTTATATAGCTGTAGATTATAACATTTGAAAGTAAGAATGGTAGGAATATTGACTTAATTTCTTAAACCTGAAGAGTCTGTTTCATAATATTTCTTGTCTATGCAAAATTGTACATCTTTTATTCAGTTGGATTTTATCACAGAGAAATAACTGCCGTTTAACAAGTGCTTTATTTGTGAGCTGTAAAATTTTATGTCTTAAATAGTCAAGAGATAATAACCACTAGATGATTAAAATACAGTTAGGTCAGTGACTTATATTCTCTCTTTGAATGTTCTCCCTTCATATCATCTTACTCTTTGTGTATGGACTGCTACATTAATATTAATACAGATTTTTCTGTTTCAAAGAAAGAGGACTTTAATCAGATTATCGGGCTCTTGGTTTCAGTGAGACTAAAAGGAGCCTTCTTGTATGAAGCACTGAGTTCTCGAAGGTTTTGGAGCCAAGTAGGACACCTCTGTGATGTTTTTGAATGCAAATAGATAGAAAGTTGTTCTACTTATTTTTAGAGTCAAACAGAAGTCACAGAGACATATAAGTAAGGCCCAAAGTAATAAGTGAAATGTGCTGAATCAGGTGCTAATGGGGCAACATGGGTTCTGGCTAGGTAGATGGAGCACATGCAGAATAAATTGACGTACAGAGTTTCTCTACACTGTCCCCTAAGAGCCCACAGCCAGAGCATGTAGTTACCTCTCTGTCCCACATGCACCAAGAATCCACCATCTAAGAGTTTCTCTGCTTCTGTCCCTGAGAGACCTGATAGTATAATATGTTTTATGTCTTTTTGATTCAGAGCATTATTGTGGTAAAGCGCCTGTAATTCTAATTCTAAAGCAAATCTGCCATGTATGTGATACTTAAATGCTCATTTGACTCAAATCAGATTTCCCTCAGTGATAACTGTAATCACTGGTCTACAGAGAGTGCTTGTCTCTCTGTTCCAGCAGATATTAATACAATACTTCAGTTGTTCCCATGTGAAGAAAGAAGTGCAGAACTGTATTTTGACTTTCGAAATTTCTTTTAGTGCTTCTGTGATACAGGAAGAAGTTGGTAATTTTGGGTTATAACTCATGAATGAAAAAAATTGCATCCTCAGTAATCTTTATTGAGGATGACAGTTAACATGACTGTACACCAAATCTTATTCTAACCTTTTGGTTTGGTTATTTGTGTACTGTACTGCCTCTGAGGAAAAAAATGTAGTCTTCTGATTCTTAGAGGCATACGTGAGTGTTACCTAAGCCATCAGGATGCTAGCTAACAAAAATGGGTATTTGAGTTCATTTGCTGTATTTTGGGGAGTAACTAAAGCAATTCAAGAATTCAGTAAAAATTACTGAAGATAGTTCATGGTGGTAAAACTAAATTTTGTCACAGAGTTTATACAGTTCTGCATTCATTGCAAAAAAAACCCAAACAACCAAACCCCCAAGAAAATGCTCCTGAAACACAAAACCAAAGATCCTCAAAGAAGAAAAAACCAAAATCATAGTGAATGTATGAAAAGGAAATAATTTGTTCTGTTCCAAAGTATAGATTGTGCATTCATTCCTTCAGCACATGTGACAAATAATGTTAAAGGCCATAAAGCGCTGTAGCCTTTTGCAATTTTACATTACTCGACTCACTGATTTCCTGTAGCAGGGACTTGCACAGGTAGATATATCTCACAGACTATTCTTTCCCTGTCTTTCCTATGAGCCAGTGGTTTTCTTTTCTGGTCACAGAAGCTCGCTGTATATCATCACTGCTTTTTTCCTGGTTAAGCCTTCTGATCAAGCCATAGGAATGTAATAGGAAACTACAGGAAACATAAACCCGTTGCAGCACCCGTGTCCTGAGTCCATAAAGCATGAAGCATTCAGGCCGTGTTACAAAGAAATTTAAAGTGGACTTACAGGAAGTTATTTCCTAAATACAAGGCCTCCTTGCACCAGTCCTTCTTTCAAGGGCATGTTAATGGAGTCTCAGCATCAAACTGAGATTTATAAGTGAAGGATGGTATCTCACCTCTAGCAAAGGAAACTAAGGGGAAAAAGGAAAAGTCTGATGCTACCTCCAAGCATTTCATGACTGAATGAATGCATTTGTGCTCTTATCAAACCTCTTACTGTGCTGAAGTTTAATGTGTCTTGGTATTGGGAAACCAATCAAAGTGGGAAGACAGGAGCAAAATATAGACATGCATATTCACTGCTCTTTTAAAAGTTCTTATTTGCTTAACCAAATGCTATAGAAAAAAAGAAGTGTTTTAATGATGACCATTGTACTGCGGTGAAAAAATGTGGTAAATGGCAAATTAAAAAGTGGAGTTTGTCCTCTGCTGAAGGTGAGGGAAGACATTCACAAATAAAGAAAGTATGGTTGTTTTTTACTGGAGAACATATGTTTGAAACCATTCCTTCCTTTCTGTTCTTCCTGTCTTTTTATTCATTGTACAATCTGTGCCTGTCTTACACCTCCTTGTTATTTTCACAGCATGTGGGATATTTTGCATACATCATATACAAATTTTGTTCTCTCTGTACTGTCCTAACACCTGGTTTAGACAGCAGTCAAGCTTTCATTCTTTCAGTGATCCATACTTGGCCATTTGTGATTTGTGGTCTGAGGGCTTCAGTATCATCCTGTGCCTTTATTCTCAGAGTTTCTGCCCTGTACTTGTTGTCTCAAGGGCTGCTGCTACATTTTAACCTCCTGTGCCTTACCTGTGATTTGCAGGAGGAACACAACTGTGTCTCTCCACTTAGTTCCTGGAATTATTTTTTTTTTCTTCCAAGGCTTGCAGAAGCTTCCACATGCTTCTTGTTCTATGGAGAGGTGGAAAAAAACTTGCACTCCTCACAAAGTTTCTGAGGACCTTCCTCTTCCTGCTTGATTGTGCATCGTTCAGCTGGTAACTTGGAGCTCTCTGCTAAAAACATTTTGAGATCTGACTTTGTATGGGAATGGATTATTTAACTATTATATTGTGGCTGTTGCTGTGTGGCATTGGGTCTGCCATTTCAGCAAAGTTTGGGAGAATGGTCCAACTAATTAATGGCAGCTCTCATATCTGTCTCCTATCAGTGCCATTTGAGCACTGACTTCAAAGGCTGATGAGGTACTTACTCGACATACCCCACTGAGCAGAAGCCAAGAAGGAATCTTAGGGACAGAGAGCAACATAAAAAGATCTCCTGCTGGTTTCTTGATACATTCATTCTATACATATTGACATAATGTTCTCTCCTCCCTTAGCAAATAGCTTAATTGTTTGAAACAATCCAACAAAACAAGTCACAACTGAGGTGACATTATTCTGCAAGGAATGCTGGAATGCTTGAGTTTATGATTCTTGAGATTTTGGATTAGCTCTACTTGTTTCTTGCTTTACTTGCCTTTAGTTTATTCTCTTCTATAGATATTACATCATGCCAAGATGCCCTTGATTTTTTTTCCCCCCAGAGTTTTGCTTCATAGCCAAAAAACAGACTATGAAATTAAAGGAAGTTGTATCCTCAAGCTTCCAATTTCCTTGTGCAAAAAGTACCACTTCAGCATTGAAATTCTCTTGCAGGGGAGAACTCCCTGGAGAGCCAACCTGATTGTGACAGGTTAGCATTACTTTTTGTGACTTAACACTTACACAGGAGTCTTACCGTGAGTTTTAATGATGATTTATTCCAGTCTTTTATATTTACAATCATAGAACATTTTGGGTTAAAAGGGTCTGTTGAAATTCATCTTGTCCAGCCCTCAGTAATGAGGGTCAAAATTTAGTTGTTCTGAGCTGAGTTTATTCTCAAGAAAAAATAGTTCCATTAAAGCAAACTAAACCAATTGTTTAAAATTGAGGATACATTAAGTGATTTACTCCTCAGTGGCTTACCTCCTCTGTGGTTCCTAGCAGTCAGACATTCACCAAGTTGGCTTATTTCAGTCATTTTCTTTGCTGGGGATGCAACCTTGTATAGTGTAGAGAGAACAGTAAACATGACAAAATAAAATGGAAAGCAAAATGTAGCCGAGATGCAGTGAAGCTCATAAATAGAAGTATTTAATAGTGACAAATCAGGAGGTAAGTGTAGCCAAAGGCAGCAGCTTTACTGTAAGCTGCATTGTCTCTGGAATTAAACAAAGCCAAGAACACTCATGTAAATTAAATGCAGTGTCTTGAATTGATAATGATCTAAGAATAAAAGTGTGTCATGCATTCTGGGATGGGCAGGAAGAGAGCAAATCTGGGCCAAAAATGGAAGATATGTCTTCCTCTTCACTAATTAAATAATTAGTTTTATCAATTCCTAATGCACCTTTCTGACATGCTAATCATACCCTGTATAATATGACGCTGTATAGAAATTTTTTTTGAAAATGCAAATGTTAAAATAGAAGATTCACAAGTTTCCCAAATCATGCATTTTTGTCTTACAAAAGTGTAGCTTGACTAAACAGCTATGTTTTGTTGAGGAAATAGTTTCTTTTGAAACTAAAGTGTTGAAAAGTTCTGTTTGGAATGTGTAGATTTTACATGGCATCGAATATAGTGATTAAAGACACTGTCTATATCTGATACTATTGAAAAGAATGAAAAAGTGTAAATAAAACCCCCATCCTAAAGGGGCTTTGAACTCTCAGCCTGCAATGTGTGTGGCTGTTATTTTGTTTATTAGGGTATACAATTAAACACATAAACAAGTGTGAAGATCTTTGAATGTTAATATTGCCACTGGAGGGAGCCCATATTCCATAGATACTATAGAAAAAAAAAAAAAAAGGATTATAATTTTAAAAGGAAAAACAAAAATGGGGCTTGTACAGTATAATACATTTTTCCTAATGTTGACTTTGCATGTATGTAGAATTTCTGTTATACTGCATTCTGTATACTTACTATACCATTCATTTTTATTATTTCCATGTAACATGAAATTTAAAAGTCAGAAAAGCAGTTGCTTGCTTTGAATATAACTTTTTCCAAAAGAGAGATAGGTTGGAAGAAAGCTAATTACTGCCTTAGCATTAACACTGGAGTAAGGAAGTGCACAACTAGACTACAAGATCCATGTAGCTCCAGAGCTACAGAACTGGCAGAGCCTTCAATTAGTTTTTGAAGTCTTTGAATATAATTAAGTTTCATTTTTCATGAAAACAATTATCTTCTAATCTAACTGGACTTGCTAGTATGATTTTTATCTTTTAAGACCTCTGACTTTTTAAATATGATCTTGAGTTAATCTGTTCTAAAGCACGGTTCAAATGTCTAGGAAAGTTACCAGTGTAAATGGTGCTGTTTGTCATCATCTTATAATAACCAGTCGACAGGCAAGAAGCTATTAAAGCTTTCCTCTCCCTTGAGGGTTGTTTGATTTGTCATTCTCCATTTTTGCAGGCTGTGTACTCAAACCAATTTGTGATAACACGACCAGAAAGCTAAATTCAGTAAAGAGTTCATGCTGACATTGTTATTCCATACAAGAGGCCCAGCAGGGAGAGATAGTGCTATAAGTCAGGTAACACAATGAAATGAGATCTTGTATCACAAAGAATCTGGTGGATGAAGAAACATAAACATTTCTTCTTTTTATATAAATTAGAAAAAGATGTGGGGTCATGCTGAAGTTGCATCTGCTATTTTTGTTTAATTGTTTTAAAGAAAAGTCAGCTGAACTGAGGCTTAGGGAGATGGTTGAATTACAACATCTCTCTCAACACATATTTTAAGTATTTAGATTTAATTTGTCAGGTAGTTTTTATTTCAAATATTTGAAGTAGGTCAAAAGAAAAGCATGCAAAGAGCTATATTTGTCACAGGAGATACTTTAAAAGTAAATTGCATAAGCCTGAAAGAATTTTAGATTTCCATTATTAAATTGATATTGATTTGTTGAATATTTTAAAGAATCATTTTTTGAGAATCTAGGATAGGTCAGAATGTCCTTGCTTCTAGCAGTGAGATTATAAACACTAGCAGTAGTTGATAGTTGAAAAGTTAATTTCCTACCTATTTTGCAGCATCTTAGTTGACAAATTTTGCATTTTCAATTAATTATGTAGCTTTTCTCATCTTGATACTGGAAATGGAATATTCCTTCTTATTTGTTCTTATTTTTATTTATTATTATGATTTAGTTTGTTTTTATTTTTATGTAAATGCAACGTGGTCTTGCTAGAATTAGGGTCTGTGGCTTTGCACATGTGTATTCCACATTGGTAACTGAATTTAGCTTGAGGATTATACTTTTCTGAATGTGATTCAAGAAAACCTGTATTTACATGGAAGAAAATGTGGCAAAGCAAATGCAGTAAAATGAAGGCATTGAAGTGTATCAAAGAGATTAAAGAAAAATTATTATCTTGTCAAACCACATTGAATTGAGGTCCTAGATATGTTTTAGATATCATTCTGTAGTGTCAAATCTTGAAAAGTTTGTTCTGGCAAGTCATAAGCAAATAATTTCATTCATTCTTGATATCTTGTTCCAAAAATCATGCACCGGTAGGAATATCTGCAAATTTTAATGAAGAAAATTGGCAAAATAGGAGATAAAGAAAAATAAACTGTTGTCTTAATTAAACCAAATTAAGTTAGTATAAGTATTGACATGAAGAGTTTCCAAATGTTTCATTGTTCTCAAGGTAAACAATGGCTTTAGATTGTTCCTTTTCTGTTTGCACAGTTTGAAGTCTTGCTGCCTGGAATGTGCTCTTAAACACAAAGGAATTCCATTTTCAAACAGCTTTCCGACCTCTTCTTTCTATCAGGAATATTCATCCTCAGAAGAGCTCTTCAATGAAATTTAAAGTGAAGTAAATGGAGTGTTTGGCTTCTGTAGAGTTCTTTTGATGTAGGCATTTCAAGCAGTTCAACCAAAGAGGTTTTTGTTTTTTTGTTTTTTTGTTTTTTTTTTATTAAGACCAGGTAGAGAGACTGAGTTGAAAAGCTGAAGAAAGCCCAAATCAAAGATAGTATTTCCAGAACCCTGATTCAGCTTAATTCATTAGCCTGCATATCTTGGTCACCATCTCTGCACCCTAACACATTGTGGAAAATCACAAGATAAACTTGCTTAAGGCTTCTAGGTCTTTATATCTCTAAAACCTCATTTCTTTTACTATAGTAAATCGTGTTACTCCATCTCAGTAGTGCTTTTGGTCTTCTTTCCTTACTGGATGTATGGAAAATCCGTACTGGCAGTGTTTTCTCTACTGTTTATATCCTTGCTTTACAAGTATTGTATCATAACATCAGTTCCAAACTGAAAAAGGGATGAGATCTGAAAAAGCAGACAGTGTACAAGGAATGGTAATTTTTCAGACAGGAGGTACAATGGAGGCCTCTGTGACCCTGACCCCAAACTAGATATTCCAGAAGATTTTCCTGATTCATCTAATGAGCACTTTTTTTCCTCCAGAAATTTGATGTAAACATTTTTTCTCTATTTTCTAGAAAAGCTCAGTCTAGAGCAAGGAAAATAATTACCCATGCCAATTCAAAAGAAAGCTCACATCAAATCACTATTTCTAATGCTTGCAATGTTTGAAAAGTTAAATCTTTGCTCAGCTCCTCATGTGGTGCCAAACTGAGCTTTCATCTTCTGAGCAGAAAGAGGAGAAAAGCTGAAAGAAAAAAAACAAAACAGTTTGAAGAAACTTTTCGTTGCAGAACAGGAAAGGGGAGTGCTGCAGGAACTATAAATCCCAAATATGGTGAAGTCACAGTAAATACATGTTAATTAGTTGAGTCACCTGAACAGAAATAGTCTATCCAAACTTATGTCCTATCCCCCCAAAAATTTGCTTTCATATTTTTCTTTACAGTTAATACATCCTTGAGAAATTGTGATCATACTGCAAAAGCCCAAGAATTTTTATCAGATTTTTATCTACCAACTTTTAATGCTTTATTTTTGTAAAATTGTTATAAATATCTGTCTCATGCAGAGATTGAGCAAAATTAGTATTTGGAAATGTATGGGCGTATTTTAACTTTCCTGTTTCTAAAAATAGAAAGCATTAAAATAAATTATTTGAAAGTGTAGTTCCTTAAAATAATGTTGAGAATGTGTTGATATGTTTTTTTAAATTTCAAGAGGGGTAAAAAGTAAACAAATTAAAAGTTATGTACCAAAAGACCAAAATGGAAGTGCAAATTGTGCAGCCATCTGCAGAACATATTTTAATGAGTACCACGGAACTATTTTAATAGATTTTGAGCCCTTTAGAGAAAAAACTGTTATTTACAAGCTGGACCTATTAAGTGATAAGAAATGGCTGAGAGTTTGGTATCTAGATGATTAAACAAAGCAAAGTCAATGTTGCTTAGAGTTTTGGAAAACTTTATGTTTTTGGAAATCTTTATAAGCTTTGTGACAATTAAGTAAGTATTGCATTAAGGAAATTATTGTGGTTTTCTATTTTAAAGAAAGAAAACAAAGTGTGAAATTAGAGTGTTACATATCTAACTTCATGGAAATAAGCCTTCTTCAAAACAGCAATAAGATAATAGAAACTTTTAAGCTCATGGATCTTTAAAAAGACCGAGGTATAATAATGGCTTGGCTTGCTTGTTAGCAGACTAACAGAACCTTTTCCTTCCTTTACAAATTACCTGCTTATCCATTTCTTTGGCAGTGCTATGCAGATACTTTTTTATGATAATAATAACAACAACAAGAAAAAATTCTGTTTCCTCAGGTCTTCACAAAGGCCACTATAGAGATGCCGAAGCAGAAAGGGTTTTAGTTGCCACTGAATGGCCCTGCTTCTCAGTGGTTGGGGCCACCATCTCATCCTTTCCCCCATAGAAGGGAGTTTTGCATCTTGCTGTAATTTGTGCCCTTTACAGAAGTAATGCAGAAGAATAGAGGCAGAAGTCAATCTGGTGTTTTGTCCACAGACTCACTCAAAATATAATTTTTCCCTCAACAGCACTTAGCTAGGTTTTTGGAATAATTAATTAGAGAATAGAAATATGTTTTGTGGCTAGGACATGTTGGTATTGCTAATTTGGGGTGCACGATTTAATTATGTGGCTACCCTAAAGCATTTATCATATTATACCAGGATAATAATAATTTGGTTTTATGACATTTTTAAGATGTCTGCTTAGTTTGGAAACTTCATTTAGATTGCAGCACTTGCTGGTCTGGGTCCCAGCAGTCCCATTACACAGAGTGTAGCAAATAGTTTAAGAACTCTGCTATGGACAGAAATGGTTTTTTGACCTTTCTTTTGCTTATCTGCTTCAGCTGGGTATTGTGTATTAGCATCAGGTTTTGTGCAGTCCTCTGGTGAACTGCGTCAGGGAACAGGTTTGGTAGAAAATTAACAGATCTTTGTAGTTCCAGGGTTTATAATTTTTTACATTCCATCTGTGCAAGAGAAGTGATGATTGTGAGCACCAGAGCAAGGGAGACAGTAGGGCTTACTACTGAGAGAGGACATTAGGAAATGGGGATGTGAGATTGCCTCATTTTACAGAAATTTGGTTTGTTGTTGAATTAACGTGGTTGCTTTGCATAGAACCAGAGCAGAGAGGGTAAGTACAGAAATTTAAAGCAAACAGAGTTTCTACATAGAAAAAAACTGGTAGCCTTTTCCCCCCTAGTGTTTATTTAAAAGAATCAAAGCAGGTAATGTTAAAGTGGGTTTACTTCTGCTGGAAAAATGGTCCATTTAGAGCAACATTGAAAAAAAAACTTCACCAAAACTGAAACATTATAAAAATAGGCACACTCTGACCAGTTCAAACTGCTGTACTTTAAAGAATCATATGATTTATTCTGCTGGAAGCACCATTATAATTTTTCTGCAGTTTCTTTGTGTTTTCAGGCTGTCCACATGCTTAAACCTTGGTGGCTTTCCTTAGAATAAGATCCTTTCTGTGAAATTCCCCATTCCTCCTTCAACCCTTTGCTATTAAAAACACAAAGTAGGAAGCTGAGATGTTTACAGCCAGCAGTACAGTACCTATGAGGTCCTTTGGCTCCCACTGTAGGAAGGAGCTCATAATTCCTATGCTCCTCTGTGGGGTGGTTTTGGTCCTGGGGTAGTTTAACCAACAGTAACAAAGATAAGAAATCTTCAAGACAGGTCCTGCTGTGTCATAGCCATGACTCTTAACATGTCAGGAGAATACATTTGCTGATGCATTTGGTCTACCCAAGTAGCACAATATAGAAACATTACGAATGTGATAATTAAGAATGAAACCACAAAATATGTCATTTTCTAAAATGCAAAAGATATGTGTCTGTGTTAAGAAGCATCAGAGGATTTAAAAGTAATTCAATATCTTTTCCCATAGCCCAGTCTTTTTGTTATGTCATTAAGCAGTAAATAATGGGATTTTTTGCAGAAAGATTTTTATACTTTCAAATCAGTGACATAAATCTAACCATATGGATTAGCTAGTCAACCTTATCTACTTACAGTCTAATCTGCTGATGATACATAATGTGATCTGTTGGCATTTCCTTAATATTGTAGGAGATGAAGAATTCATCAGTCATTACCAGATTACCTTCAATAAAGTTTTCAGAATGTACTTTTAATTAGGCTAATTTTCAATATAAATATTGTGTACAATTTCCTGACATGGGTGATGAAAGTCAAATGAAGAAAAGCCACAAATGCAACTATTGTAACAAGGGTCTACTTGCTATCTGTTATTCCTGTTGTATTCCTCATGCCTAGCCCTTAGTCTTCACATATCAGAAATAATCTAGGTCTGGAATTTCTGCAGATACACAAAAGCATGCACCTCTAAATAATGAATTATTGATAATGAATTCAAATAACAAAGATACACAAATATTCATATTAATTTTCATGAAAAATATGACTGCTTAAATGGCTTGAAAATATGATTTCTTAGCAATATAAATGCTGTTAATATTTTCCTAATTTTTGGTCTTGCACAATTTTATTTCAATTCTTTTAAAGTGGTTAATACATGACATGTTGTGTGATATCCCTTGATGTTCCTGCTGCAGTTGGTTTTTCACTGACTTGTGCATCTTAAACTTTTGAATCATACCATTGCCATACAGGCTTTTTTTAAGAGTGAATCAATAGCACAATATATTTAGGGGATTAATCCTTTATTATGGCTCGGAACAGTATGAAAACAGACTAGATAAAGGACCTGAGGAGGAGGAGATTGTGTTCCTTTCTGTAATTCTTCTCAGTCATCCTCTTTGTAGGATTGTCAAATCGTGTTTTACCTGATGATTTCCATGAAGATCAAGATTAAAGACTGAGCATGACAAGGAATGGTTTATTAGGTTTGGTATTTTTCAGCACTTTGTGGCATTACCACAAATTACTTACATAGAACAAGATTTGAAAAAATGGATGAGTTTTTTTTCATATATAGGTAGACTTTTAAAAAAATTGAAATTGTGCTGCATTACAGTAATGCCTACTGAAGGATTTTTCAATGTGGAAAGTAAAATCTGAGATCTCTATCTATAATTCCTATATAGAGACAGTAGAACATTAACTCATTTCTGTAATGGTGTTGTGACTGACTAGTCAAGATTCTTGAGTATTAAATAAGAATAAAAAGCAGGCCCCTTCCCTTTCCACTTTGTACTATGTTAGTACTTGCTTTTCATTGTAGAACAGCTGTATTAACTGTAAGGGCAGCAGCAGCTGCAGAGGTAGCAGAGAGCTAGCGATATAAACACAAAGATAGCAATAGATGGATCCCTTGTGTTTCCTCATGAGAATACATTCTGTCACTTGGATAACTCTACATTCAGTGAGTAATAATTTATGAAAATTAACTATTCTGTGTCAAAAGGACTGTATTCATTTAAGTGATAGGTCTTGGCAGGCAGCAAAATGTGGGGGTTTTTTTTATTGTATCTGTGATGCATTTTTTTAATCAGCTAAGGAGCAAATTATCCCATCAGATGACTGTCTTGTTAATGTCACTTTTCATGAGCCAAATGGGAACGTTTTGACATGTTTTAAAACTGATATATTTGTATGTAAAAGGAAAGAAAGTGAAAAAAATCTCCCAGAAAGAATGAAAATGTGACACCCCACTTTTCAGAGTATATTACTATATTGATGGCATATCTAAATGCAGGTGGGATTGATAGTATAAATGCACAGAGGTGAATTAAGTTTCTTGCTTAGTTTTTACTTAAAGGGAGTCAAACAAAATCTAGAGCGTTTTGACGTTGTGAGATCAGTATTTGTCCTGTGTTTTGAAGAGTACAGTGGTTACCTTGCTATCTGCAATATAACACTGTTTGTTATGTAAATTATATTTACTTTCCCCCAAGTAAATAAATAAATAAATGTAGTAGCTGATTGGAAATATCCAATCTACAAATCCCTGAAGAGTTTTCTCTTACATTTCTTTGTGTTGCTTTGGAGAGAAGGAAAGAGGCTCAAACATACTTCTATCAATAAAACCTGCATCCTAGCCATATCACTTTAACTTCTCTCATTTGTGCTTTTCCATCCTGTTTGTTTGCACTCATAAATAAGTGTTGGCAGAATATAAAAGTTTGCTAAAAGTTACATTCATTATTCACAATAAGCACATCTATGAATAGCTATAATAGCTATGACAGCCAGATACAGAACTTATATGGTCTTACTGGAAGCTACTTTGTAGCATTATGTGCATTTTACTTTCTTATATATGTGTATTTGATGCAATGAAAGAACCTCAGGAATTTAGGTAACCTCAGACAGTGTCAGAAGTCTGTTTTTCAGGACTGAGAGTGCAGATTTAGAGTAGACATGGGGTTCACCTGGTTTAATCCCTTGTGTTCAGACTGAAGAGTTATAATGAGACCATGTTTCAGGAGCTCACTATGCTGTTATTAAGTACCTGTGGCTGAGTAGATTCCAAACGAGTACTTTGCTATGTTTCAGTCTTTAATTAAGATAATCATTAGAAAAAATATTCCTGGTATTAACCCTGGGTCTTTTTGCCAGACATAAATGATGATTCTTGTCCTGCTTCTGTAGACTGATGTGTGGAAATGGCTCTGACATGAAAAAAGACCTGATGACAGTTCTCTTGAGATTTCTTGATGAGATAAATGGCCATGTCTTTCTAAAGTTTTTTGAGTGTTTGCAAATTCTAAAAATCTTAATTCCTTGAACTTTTCACAGGACATCTATTGTAGATCCCTTTATTAGATAAGGAAGTCCATCAGTAACCAAAAAAGTTGACAGATTTCATTCCAGTTGTTGTGAATTCCATGCCCATTAATAAATCCAAAAACCATGTTTGCCTTTTTTGGAACAGTGTTGCATTACTGATTTACATTCATATACTGCTCACTGTGAAACTGCAGTAACTACGAATTTTTTGCCATTTGGCACTTGTGCATTTGTCTTCTCGTGATTAACTGCTGTCCTCAGACACACTTTTGGTGAATGGTTTGTTGATTTCAGGGCATGCCTTCAGCTTGACAAAACCATTTGGAGTTTTGATCTTATTCTCCCACTACCCATTCTGCAGGAGAAGTTGCAGTTTCTCCTGTTTTGGAGCTGCTGACATTTTGAATTTATGTTTTTTTCTTGTTCCTGTGGTGAGGTTTCTCAGTGAAAACTGTTTCAAGACACATTTTCATAAGACTGCTGTACTGCTGTTGCAATGCAGACATGTAGAAAAACCACACAAAGTCCAGGGTCAGGTAGAAATGGCGGCAAGAGCCGATTTAATGTTTTTTTCTTGAGCTTTTTATATGTTAGTTCACAAGAAGTGAGTTAAATGGCATAAAGTAATTGGTTCTATGGCCATCCACCCCTCGAGGGGATTGGCCCAACTCTGACTCATTCTCAAGTGTTTTTCTAGTTAAAGCCATAACAATACAGCAAAACAAGTTGCAGGTGCAAATGTTTATAAAACTAGTATCTTTGCTTTAGTTAGCTTGCATGGGAAAGACAGAGTTCTCAGAAAATGCTAGAAAGCTGAAGAAATTCACTGCTAAAGCTTTTTAAGCATCCACACTGCTGGGCACTGGTAATTAGCCTTCTGGTGTAATTTACCTCATGTAAGTGTCCTCTATACTTAATTTCCTTGGCTTGAAATTGCTTCTGGTGAGGGATACTGAAGCCTTGCTGAAGTTTCTGATCAAATGCCATAGCACTCATTCACGTGTTAGCTCTTAGAGGCAGGGAAGGCTGTTATCCCAAATTAATGCTGATAAAAGTCAGTCAGTACCACTGTCTCTGCCTCCCTTGTACCTATCATATGTAATCTTTAGCACATAATGCTGATGCAGTCGTCAGGCATTCTGCTGTCGGGACAGTGCTAAAAGGTATTTTCAGTGAATTAACATCTTGCAGATCAAAGCTTTAATATTAGCAGAAGTTCTTCATAATGGGCTGCAAACACTTTATACCATTAGTAGGACATCTTGAGCTCCCTCAGGATTCATTTGGGTTATGAATCACATCTCACTTTCAGACAGAGATTTTTCTTTGGTGACCAGGGTGATGGCTAACATGCTCATGTCCTGCAATTTGCTATTGGTATTATAATTTGAATCTTATGGATTCATTATAAACCCAGAGAACTAACTTTAAGAGCACTCTACATGCTTTTATTATTTTTGTTGTTGGAGGAAGGAGCAATGACATTTAATTAGCACTTTAGGGAAAGTTGTTGACTTGAACCATTACAGTAGTTTCATCCTATTGGCATGCAAAAAACATTTACTAAATTTTTGAAGTGTAACCAGTGTTCCTTTCCATGGCACAATAATGGGACCAGACTTATGATATATAAAGTTACATGTACTGGGGTCAAAAGGCAGAAAAAAATAAGGCTGGCATATGACAAATTGCATTAATTGGGAGTTTTATTTAATTAAAGTTGTAGAAAGACAAGAAGTTTGAACATCATCTTAGAAAACATGTCGGAAGTTTGTTGTATGGGAATAAGATTAAGAGTTACTTACTTTATCGTCTGCAGGTTCCTTTGCCCAGGGAAGTGCAATAAAAGATGTATTCACCCAATATTGAAAGAAATATATTTATTGGTCTTGGTCTGTTGCTTAATAAGTTCTTCAACTTTTAGAATTTTGAGGTATACACATTACATACAGGGCAAACACTAGAGCTGGATATTTTTGCTTGTTTTGCTTTTTCTTTCCTTCTCCCTTGGCCTGTAAATATATTTTCCCCAATATTTACTAGTTGAGGGAAAAGCTACACTGCTGTACTTTTTCTTTGAAATTGCATCAAAATGGTTTCAACAGCTCTCTTGATTCCCTGCCAGCTGGAGGCACACAGCAGCCAGTTCCCCACCCCTCCAGCTGCCTCTGGAGCTGGGCTGGGTTTAGCAGAGGTGTGGTACTATGGTTGAGAGACACAACTGATAGGGACGGCTTTGCAAATGCCTTCTGTGGTTTTGGAAAGCTGTGCAAGAATATTTTATTCCAAGACTAGCTGTTACACCTGGAAAAATTCTGACTAAAAGGGCATGTCTGGCCATTTCTTGTTCTGTATTATATTTTTTTGTTTGTTATGAATCGCATTACAAAGCTGGATGTGACATTCAGAATGCAGGAGGGGAATGTAGCATTAATTAACAGCAGAAATGGCTATTCTGCAAACTTACTTGGAGCTTTCTAAATGAACATTTTCTGTAAACAACCATAAAAGGCAATCAGATCTCCAGCTGGAAGTATTGTTGGTCTGGTGTGGTTTTGTGCTCTTTAGCAGAGAACATATATTTAGTTCTTGAGCATTTTTATTTTCAGTGATAAGTTCTATTAAAAAGAATTGTATGCTTGTACCTTGATTGTGACTAGAAATGAGGATACAGGATTAGAAGAAGGGTACTTACATGGCAGTCGTTCAGAAAATGGGAACATGGAAGTTATGCGTTGTTACTTGGATGTGATTTTGGTGGAGGTGTCTCTCATTTTGAAACTGGGGATCAGCTGATGTTTGCTGTATGAGTCAGTGAAGGTGTTAGGTGAAGGAGACTGAGGAAATCAAGGCTAGCATGGATTTTGCTGTTTATGTTTGGGTAATGCCATTTTTGTATGTGTGTGTGTAAGCTGTTCCTTGTAGTTTTTTATTGTTATAATATTACTGTCCCTCAGATATATCTTCCTTCCTTCCCCTGCTTTCTTGGCTGTGATGCAGAAAGCTGAATCTGTTCCTGAGTTGCTATTGAATAGATCTGTGATGAGATTTTGCAAAATTTCCCTTTACTACCTGAAAGCTCTGGAAAATTCCATCCAGTCCACTGTAACTACCTGTGCTTCCCCAGCATGTCTCTTCCTTCA
Organism: Rhipidura dahli; assembly: GCA_013399225.1. Classification (NCBI taxonomy): domain Eukaryota; kingdom Metazoa; phylum Chordata; class Aves; order Passeriformes; family Rhipiduridae; genus Rhipidura; species Rhipidura dahli. The sequence goes on along the minus strand of VXAC01007459.1, from coordinate 567,228 downwards.
TCCCCATCTTCCATTCACAATCCCTCATTCTCCTCATCTTTCCAGCATTTCCTGAGGCAAACATTAAATGTGGAGGTAAACATAGTCTGTAAGGAATGGAAAAGCTCTAATTAGGAAATAAAAACTGGCCATGGGACGTAAGTGAGTAGAAGGAGTGATTGCAGGGAACCTTCTTGCAGCTCTGCTCCTTAGCAGCTTTCACCCAAGCATCTTTTAATATTTCTGTGCTGGTTCATTTGGAGAAATACTGCTGAGATCTGGGTAAGCAGAGGATAAAAAACCATCTGAGGTCAAAAATCACTGGCGTAAGAGGTTTGGAGCTAAGAAGGCACCATCAAATGATGGAAATAATTGGGCAGTTTCTCTTTAGAAAATGAAGCCCTTCTCTGTGTTTAAAATTTGCAAGAGCCCTCTGCCTGAAAATATTTGTCTGGCTGTCTGGAATTTGTAGTCTGTAGTTCATTAGCTGTTGAGACTGAGATGAACAGTGACATTTTAATGAAATGGGTTTTAAAGGTATATTTTATTTTAATGCATTTCCTAAGCATGAAAGGAAACACCCTAATAAGCAAATATTATAGAAGATCGATCTGTGTTCTGAATGTATCGTGTTAAATATTAAACCAAAATTCAATCTTCAAAGTTTAAAAAAGAAATATATAAGCCTCAATGTGACCTTAAATACGACACTGCCATCGGTGCCTTTATGATAAATTGCTGAAAGCAATAATCTGTCTCTGTAATCAGATATGGCCGTAGTATCTGTGGAGTTACATTTCTGCTTATGCAGAGGGCTCCACTCAATTCATCAAAAAAGTGGATTTAAAAGCAAAATGTAATCTCTTAAGATGCAAGACCTGGCAAGTTTTGTGTTTCTTCAGTAGTATAAAATCAAAACTGCTTTAGTTGTGGATGGAATTAAACTTTTCCCTAGATGTCTGGGGTATTACTTTTTCAAGAGGCACCAAAAACTGGCAAGCAGATGAAAGAGGAAAATGTTTTTAAATATTTTACTTTAAAGTATAAAGGGGGAGTGGGGGGGGCATGATGTGTGTGTGTGTTGATGTGTTAAATGGATGCCTGCATACTGTTAACTACTGCAGTTGGTGAGTATTCATCTCTGTGAGTTTTATGGATGTATCCAGGTTTTTAAGATTATGATTTAGTTATGAAAGGGAAGAATGAGCATCTGCAGAGGAAACTTGGGAGGTCTCTCAGGCCTCAGTCTGGGGAGAAACCTGGGACACATGGTCGCACCCAATAATGTTTTTGTTTGTCGAAGGAAGAAGCCCAGAGGGGTATCCTGCTAAATAAATAAACACAATCATTGGGGTGGTAAGGACAGCAGATGTGCTATAGAAAGATGGTTCTAAAGGTGAGTCAGGTGGGACTGGTGAGATTGGACGTTACCCTGGCAGATCTGCAGTGTGGGAACAGATGAACAAGGGTCAGTTCAAAATCTAAAAATACAAATGGTTTTAATCATATGGTTCAATTTCCATTGAAGTTGGTAAAGGGACTAATTTTGTCTTGATGTCCTTGACTGAGACAAAACGTTTGGATCAGCTTCCTTAAAATGCATGAGGTATCTGCTACTCCAGATCCCTGATCCCTGATCTACTTTTCTTTTAATCGCTTTTTAAGAAGAGGTAGTAATTTTATTGCTGCTTTGATTTGCTACAGGAACCTAGTAACAATTTGGTGTTGGAAAGTTTTGAACAAGTTTATCTCAGACCCCACAACACTTCAAAATCTGAATTTGTTTTTTCTTAATTCCATGTTGTACAGAAAAAGTAAACTAAAATCTTTTAAAAACAGGAGTGGTCTTTTTGTTCAGACTAATACTTAATATTATTCATTAATTTATGAAGTAGACTGGCAGGAATCCTTGTTTTCCTTAGGTTTTAACACTACTTGTGATGGATAATAAAATAAGCAAATCTGTGTTGCTGTTAAGCATTTATAATGCTTCATTAAAGAAGTAGTTATCATCCTGTTTTGAAATGGCACCATGTTTATTTTAACAATATTGATTAATTAGGCCTCTGCTTAATGATGCATATGTAAGGTGGAGGATATCTGGCTGTATATAGCACAAAGTACTTACTGAGGTGAGGCTTGTGTTGAGTGCAGCACGTCCCTGCCTATACAGCTTTAAAATATATTTAATCCCTGTAAGTGCAGACAGTCATAGAAAAAAAAAAAAAAAAAGCAGACAGGAGAATGTTCGTATTTTGAAAGTGGGAAAATGAGAGAGGCTGGCGTTTTTTGAGGCAGGCATCATTATTTTAAAAATACACACACCCTGACTGAAACCCAAAGCAAGAGAAGTGTGTTAGGGTAGGTGTCTGAGATTGCCTTCAGCTTCTTGTAGCTAATTCTATCTAATTCAAGAATAAATTACTTTACAATTTCTAACCAAATTTAAAAGGCTGTCTGAATTGGCTCTCAAGAACTGAAAGGTGTGCCTGCCTATTTTGCATATGTTAAAGCAATTTAGGATTTCATGGCTTGTGAAAGCATTTGTAGGACATTGCAGTTAAGAAACCATGACATTCAAAAGCTATTTTGTGGTTGATATGTTTTAGATTGCCAGAACTTATTTTAGAACAGGGCTGTTGAAGGCTGTCTGAAGCTGTGTGTGTGCACTGCTATTTTTTGCACTGACCCTAGTCCTTGTAGAAATAGACTTACCCACAAACAGTGGTAAGTCTTTATATTAAATGCCCTAGTCTATTTCTGTTCCCTTAATCTTGTCCTTATGAGTTTGTATAAATTTGCTTCTTTCAGTGTTACGCATCACACAAAAGGTACTAAAAATATCTCTTTAAATTTTTTTACTGCATACTGAAACAGTGATAAAATGATGAAGAATATTTTGTTTTATGTAACTCCTGCTAGGCTAATATTACTCCTTTTTAATGTCATTTTATGTCAACACACCCAGCTAAAGCTGTAGGACCTCAAATACCACCCACACAAATAGTCTCTGATTCCTGCGAGGAGTCATTTTCCTTAAGTATCTATCCAACAGATGGATCACAATTTCCTTGTATGGCAGAAGCAGTTAAAGTAGGATGGAGCCACAGGAACATTATGTTACAATGTAGTTTCAATTCATGTTACTTGCTATCTTCTTGTAACTTGCATAGCAACTTGAGACGCTGGGGATCTTCCCTTTTTAGTAGCCATAAAAATGTTCACAGTGTTGTGTTTTCCTTTGTTTTAAACCTCTTGTCTGGCTTGGAAATTTTGTATGAAGGATGTTGACTTGAACAGCCATTTTTAAGTTCAGATAAGAATGAGAAAGGGTCATGCTGCTGGACTGAATCTTTTTTGGCAGAGAATTTGTGGAAAAACAGGCATGCAAGGTTCAAATTTAAATACATGCAAGATGCTATGATAATAGTGCATGGAAAAATGGAGAAGAGAGTTACTGCTCTGTAACTTTGATAGATGCATGCCTGAATAGATATCATGCCATTTGTATGAAATTTTTGGAGTAAAATTTTGTTGAATTTTTTCCCCTGTCATGATACCAAATATGCAGGCTGCCTGTTCGAGCTGCATTCATTTATCTTTTAAGCCAGCAAAACTGCAAAGTTCTGATGTTGATAATGGCTAGAATGGTCTTAAAGACTAGACTGTAAAATAGGTTTTCCATGGGACATGGGAACCAAACTGATCTGACAAGCATTGCATCAGAAAAGGAAGTTTTGCTTTTTAACCTGTCTCATGGCTCTGTAATTCTTCTGGTTTTTTGCCAAAAATCATTTACTGCTCATTTAACTCCAAAGATCTTGGCAAGCTTTATTTTTGTTTTTTTCCTTTTGCAAATTCTCAATGTTTTGGTCATGATCACTGCTGTTCATATATTGTCAGTGTAAATTCCTGCAGCTGCTTTGGGTATTTTAAATAAATTTCAAGTTTAAAAATATGGGGGTAGTGCATTTTAGTTAATAATCCTCCACCATGTATTAACTCAGTAGTGTTAAAACAGGTTTTAATTAAACGTAAATTAGTCTACAGCCTGCCACTGTGGGTCTTGTAAGCTAACATTTAATATACCCACTAGTTAAACAGACAGGAGTGAGATCCAGTTAGATCCATTATTACTAATGTCCTCTGATGAAAATGAGATGCAATCTGAACTCTTGATCCTTGATTGTGTAAAGGATGACAGATGAAATACTGGAGCATGCTCACCTTAGGGGGAAGATAAAAAAAGCAGGAATGAAATGCTAAATGCTGAGTTGCATGGGATCAGAGCTGGGACATGGCCAGCTGGAGAAGCAAAAGAGGAGCAGAGAAGAAAGCAAGAAAGCTCTGGAACGCAGCCATGAGACAATAAGGACATGGGCAGAGATATCAATGGAGAATGATCAAGTGATGGGTTAAATGTTGCCCCATGTGACTGCATTTTAATGGATATTATGGATTAATGAGCATGGATAACTGGAGCATGCCAGGGGTGTGGAGTCCCTGCGTGCTAATTGAGGGATAAAGTGCCTCTCTGCTGTCATCTGAGAGAGGGGGAGAGCACTACTGAGAGGTTGTACTTCTAACATCTTAGTATGCCAAAGAAGATGAGAAGATCTGTTTCTTGGGGTTTGCTTGTGGGGAGTTTCCTTGGTGGTTTTTTTTTCTGTTTGTTATTTGTTTCCCCCCATTTCTGCAAGCTCTCAAGTCTGTGAAAACAACTGAACTTCAGTGCAATTACTCCCCATATGGCTGAAGTGAACAATATCCATTTCTAAAAAAATTCACAGGAATTACCATAATAACTCTGTTGCCTCATTCTCTTCATTTTCAGTAGTTTTTGGGACAATATTTCTACCCCATGAGGTTTTTTGGAAATGTCTTTGCAATAGATTTTACCTGGAAATAAGTTTTTTTAAAGAACACGTGTAAAGCAAAACTCTTTGCTCAGGATAAGGCAAATTTTTATTTGGGAATATAATATCATCAATCAGCATTCTTTGAAGATTAGTTTATGAGTATCTTCCTCTTCAGTTTATAAATACCTTCATATCATTAGCATTTGGACACCTTAGAGCTCTTTCCCTAGCAGGAAAACATAATCATCATGGTTTTTCTTTGCTCCTTGAAAAGGTGCTTGGGGCTGAGATCTGCTGTTCTAATGTTCTAACATCACCACTGATGTTTATAATGTGTGTTTTACATATTTTTGCCTACCAACATCTCATTTTCTTTCATTATTACTGTCTCAGTTTCTCTTGGGAAAAGGCACAAGAAGATGCACAGAAATTAAATGACAGTTAATCCAACTATACCTTCACAAATGTCTTTCCAGGAATAATATGTTTGCTTTTCTGTTCTGCAATTTTATATGGACTAACTCTGCCATCTCCATAGCTCATGAAGTGTAACTATGCAGTGTCCCACTGTAGCAGCCATGCATAATGCATGATTTTTGCCTTAAAAAGTTCCCTTGCATTAGAAACAATGCACAATCACAGACAGCTTTAAGTGGCACAACAGGAGAACGAGGGCAAGGAAAATAATCCATTTGGAATAACTTAGTTTCATAAAATATTTGTTTACAGCACGAATTTTAATAATTAATGTATGGATTAAAACATTTTGCTTATCTTCTTCTTCCAGCAGTAGGGTCAGCACCTATAGCTGCACAGAAGGAAGCCAGAAAAGCTTCCAGACGCAAAGCTGACAAACACAGTGCTTCAGCTGCAAGCTCAGCATATGCTGCAGAGCTCTATACATTACTGCACTAATGGGAATGTGTTCAGGTTTTTTTCTGGCTAGATCAACGGTGCTGTTATAGCTGTCTTTTTCTTCTGAAGGCCGTTTTTTTTTTTCCTTCTGGTATTACAGAATGTGTATGCCAAAACCTTTATGTACCTTTTAATACAATGGGAATTGTTCCTGCTTCTCTTCCTGTTATAAAGCTTGTTTACCTTCAGGAGTCACATAAGCTGTTTGTGAACTAAAACCTCCTTTCTCTGTAGTACATCCCTTTGTAGCTCTGTTGTCTATGCTGGTGTTGCAACATGTTCACTCTAAAACTGTGAGCTTTGAAGTGTAGAGGCTTGATATGGCTGTGGAGATATTTTTATTATTTAAACAAATATAAGTAGAAGCTGCAGGTGGGCACTGTTTTCTCTTAAAAATGTTTTTCTTAAGCTCTATGGTTTTAAAGCTTTGGAATGCTTTAACTTTTTTTTTTTTTTTTTTTTCTTCTTTCAGGACAGTAAAATAGGATAAGACTCCTAGACTAACCTCTTTTATAGGATATTGACAGGAGGAATAAAATCCAATGCCTAATAAATCATTGGAAAAGCTCTTCTTGTGGATGAATCTTCTAAAATTTTAAATACACACAAAGGAGCAAGCAAATGCTTTGAAAGTATTGAATTTTAAAATGTATATCACCCTTTCCTTCATTATTCACACTGATTTAAACATAAGATCATGGCATAGTTGCCATAAGTAGACTCCATCAATTTTGTTTATATGACTAAAGATTGAATTGGCATGAAAACTACTTAGAGAAATGCAGAAGGCAGACAATTAGAATGATCTATTTCCCAGGAGAAAAACCTGAAAAATATTTGTGCTAAAGTAGAAAGATCTAAAGGTAATTGTGTCAATGGGGAGGAATATGATTATCTCAAAACACCTGTGTCTAATGGAAGATTTTGTGAGAACTGCAAATACATTTAAAATGTATTAGTGCACAAAA
>VXAC01007459.1:331440-560477 GCA_013399225.1 Rhipidura dahli | reverse complement strand
AAAAAAAAAAAAAAAAGTACAAGCCCCCTCTTTCCATAACTCTTTAGATAAAAGAGAATTAACATGTAGTGGATACATAGTAAAGCAAAGAAATTACAGTTTGACTTCCTGTGCTATAACTGAACCCCATGGTATTGGGTTTATACCTGGAAATATTCCACTTTGAGCATCCCAAACTTCAGTATTAAAAGGGATTAATAAGGAGGAGAGAAATGAGACATTCAGAAACAGATGAGGGACTCATTGCAACATATGGTTAACCTAGATAAATATAGATTTGGTGGAAATCTGATAAATTATTAAGATAAAAATATGATAAATCCAGAAGCATATAAATAATTGAGACACAATCTATTTATTTAGTCTGTGGTAAAAGAAAATTATTTCTGTTTGTGAACAGCAAGCATGTTTTTGGAAAACTAAATTTAAGTGAACAGCCTTAACATGTTGTTATTTGGGTGGACTACTGATGTGTGTGTAGGCCTGTAAGATCAAGCTGTTGGAACTGCTGTGCTAATTAAATAAAGACTCATTGAACATACATGTAAGCACACCTGTAACCTAGGTAGGGCCTGTGATGTTCTGTGTGCCCCAGTCAGTAAAAATATTTCTTAGTAAGATTTTTATTGTTACCCTTGTTTTCTCCCCCAAATCAGAAGCCCAAACTGGCACAAGGAATGAGAAAACTGTGCTTGTAAGAAGCACCACTTAATGCCTGCCAAATTTCTATTCTGTCCAGTAGGTTTGTGCTAGCTTATATGCAAGTAGCTTTTTAGTATGAATGAATGTTTTTATCTATTTTCACGTCTTAAAAACAGGAAAATACAAAGATTGTGCAATGTCAACAATAGAGTGTCAGCTGTACCCAGAGACATAACAGACTAAAAGATGTGTATTTCTTGCATCTGGGAGAACAGATCTTGCATCCATTTGCATAAAAATATGCCTGTGCATATGTGACCACTAACACAATGTACACATAACACATCTTAACAAAACTTTGAGGTGTACAGACAGTATGGATTCTGGTAATTTATGCAAAAAATATTCTAGGCAACTGGCTTGCTATGATTCTGTTTAGCGTTTCTGAGGGATTATCTTCACTTTGGTAATGTTGTTTTCTCTTGGGGAATGCTTTTATAGCTTTCAAGCAGACAAACTGAAATGATAATGCTCATGTTTCAGTTGGGAAACTGCTTGCTGTCAGGCTCTGATGGGGCTTTTACTTGTGCCATAATTACGTGAATTCATGACAAGATTGTGAAATCAACAGAAAAATTTAAGATTTTTAGTGTTTTAGGCAGACAGATCTTTGGATATGCCCAGAATGGGAAAAATTCAGCTACTTTTGTATTTAGACCATACTAAACCATATTGAAATGCATCTGGGTGAAAAAAACATGTATCTATTTTGCACCTCCCAGACATCAAATATGCTGAATTCTTTGTTTCAATTTTGATCTCAAAAATAAAGCCTGGGTATTTTTTGTTTTCTTTAGTGTTTCAGGTAGGTGTGGTTGGTTTTTTGAGAATTTTATCATCATTATATACAGCATTACGTATATCATAAAGATGACAGTGAAATGTATTTGCTAGCTATGATGGGCTGCAATGTTAGAGGAGAGCTTTTTTTACCTTATTTCAATACATTAGATTTGAATGACTTCTATAGATTTATTGGTAAAGAATAAGAAAGAAAAAACTGTCATCCTACTGAAGCTGAGCAATTTTCAGGTGAAAAGAGAAATCAGTGCATGTTTGTAGGGATAATTAGTGGTTGCAGTTGCCACTTGCCCTCAGCAGAGATTTTAAGCACTGGAATAATTTTAAGCATGGACTAATTAATCCCTGCCACACTGCTGGGAGGCAGATAAGAAATGCCATATTGTACAACCACGGTAGAGATGATAAACTCAGGCACAAGTGTGCTAAGTGTGTAGGTAAGGCAGGATTATCACCCAGTACACCTGAATTCCAGTCAGCTGTGTGCTTGAACACTAACATTCATCTGAGCTAGAAGAATTAGCAAAGAGTTTGCATTGTAGAAAAGAGGAAAAATCCTCGTTATTGTAAGAGAATTTCACATCTTTTCCTGTTCAGAATCCTGATGTGATCGGGAGGTTCTGTGGCTCGGGTCACTCACCTATCTTTTTCATGCATATATATTCATTAAAATACAGTTAGAGATAGACATAAAATTCATGTGGCACATGTAGTTTTGTCCATTTAATTTTATAACCATGTGATCCCAGTACCATACAAATTCACATTTGCTTAATAAGGACCCTATCCATTAGGCAGGGGTGTTTTGAGCTGAAAGAATAATTTTTAAAATGATAATAATAAAAAAAGAATAAAATGGTAGTCCTAGTTTTAGATACACTGTATTTGGGGCTTTTATGTCTGAGTTCATGACACATCAGAACAATTATGCTTATTATCCCCCATTACACAAGAAGTACTGTCTTTGTGTAAAGAGTCTGCCAGGCACAGCTTAAATCTCTGAACACACTTATTTTTCATCCGACAGCTAAATCCTATTTCTTCTAGAGATTTTTCCAGTCCAAAACACCCAATACCTAGAAATTCCCCCAAGCCAGCCAAAGGAAAAGTGTGTAGCTGTGTTTTAGTGTTCAGATCAACACTTTGGTTGCATGAATAACCTTAGTGAATTAAAGGGGATTATGTACTATGGGTAAATATTAACAAGTATAAAGGAAGAGCAGAAGATATTTGATACCCTCTAAGAAAAATTTTGTTAAAAGTTAATCTCTTATTTAACAGACGTATTAGTTAAACAGGTGTTTAGTTTAAACTTTTAACTAAAACTTTTCAGACTTTTAACTGTTTCATGGTTATTTCAGGATAATATTGTAATCTTTCAAAACAAAATTACAAAAAAAAATGCAACTTTTGTTGCAAAAAAGTGAACATCTAAATGGAAGGTTTGGGATTTCTTCTTTAACATCCTCATATAAAATGTATTGAGATGAAGTTATGGAAGTCACCACCAATTTCTGCTATGATTTTGAAAAAAAGAAATTTTCTTTTCACCAAGGAAAATGACACTGGATTAAATAAACTATTGCAACTTGAAGATTTTATGATATTCTTTTTTCTATATACTAAATGTACTAGCAATGAATATGCCAAGAAAATAGTGATCCTTAGTCCTGATTAGGATTTTGATCTTTGTAATCAACAAAAATGATTTAGCTTTCATATTTTTATTTTTCTCTGAAATTAGCAGCTGGGCTGGCATTTTTCATGAACAATTTTTGAGCAGTTATGTGGCCACTAGTACAATATCTCTCCAAGGAGGAATGGACCTGAGTGTATCTCTGGTTTCCCATGATCTCTCTCTTCATTATGGAAAATTATAAGGAATCCATATCTCGGAATAAACAAAAACATTGTTTTTAACTACAGAACCTCAAATTAATTCATAGTTCATAGTTGCAAAATTTGTAGGACATCATGCCTCAGACTGCAATTGGCACATAAGTTTTTTTACTCACTTTTGTGTTCATTGCTTTTGGTATATGGACTAGAGTCAATATTTTAACAAGTATATAGTGTTTCTACCTACAGCACTTTTAGTGTAATAAAAATTGTAGCAGTTCCTGACTTGCTTACATGTAATTGAATTATTTGGAAGATGTTTTAAGATTTCTACCTCTATACCAATCTATAGCTGTACTGCTTCTCTTTTATCAAATCATCAGCTTGGACTTGTTATAGTGAAGTAATCAGGAATTTTTACTTTGGGATATTTTTTTTTTCAGCTTATGAACAAATCTTCACCATTTTGTATGATTATACAATGAAAAAAATAGTATTAATCTTTGTCACTGACATGAGTGGTTGACAGCTGCTTGGCAGTACTGTAAAAGTCTTTTGTGAGCATGCAAGAACACATAAATACACATCCACAGATACCTATATATAAATAATTCTGAACAGTGGTCTGGATATCACAGGAAATTGCATTGGTATTTAATAAAGCATACAGGTGTTTGAGTATTAAAATGCTCTAAGACATAGAAGACTTAAACAGTGATTTAGTGTCCACAGCCTTATCAATGCTTAGTCGTATCCCTCTGTTAAGCTTGCAAGTGATACTTTATTTTAGATAGGGATCATAGCCATGTTAAGGAAAATGTGTGAGTGATAACCAGCCTTGCTTCTTGGCTGGAAAAAATAACCATATTACTCTCAGATTTACTTTGGAGAAGAAGCCTATTCCCCCTTTACCCAAAGGTGAAGGGAAAAAATTCATACTGGGTTTGGAAAGGACTTTGTTTTTTATATACTGCCTACTTAAAGTAGTAATGATAAAGTTTCTCTGGCAAGTACAAGTAACTGGTAAGCTTTGCCCTTAAGCAAGTTCACAGTTCTGTCAAGCCAGCTATTTCCCACTATTGTTAACAAATTTATTCACTCAGGTTTTGTTTACTCTTTGAATCTTAAATTTCAGATAGAGTCTTTTTTCTATTGATTTTATGCATATATACACACATAAAATATCTATATGTTTGTTTAGGGACATATGTTTATAAAAAATTATGGGCCACAAGATGTTATATGCTGCAGTATGTTAAATAAATGGAGTAATGCTTGCAATTTTCAAAATTGTTTTTAGAAAGAGATATGAAGATGCTGTGCTGAAAAGTGGAAATGTAATTTAGTGTTCCTGTTTGCATGTGTCATTAAGTTCATTTTTGCATGCTTGATATTTTAGTTCTTGTTACTCTGAAGTCCTTGCTACTTGACCTGCTTAATGGTAGGAGAGTCCAACCTCTCCTGGTTGGACTAAACTGGTTTTTGTTTTGAGAGTTGTATATTTTGAAGATCTGTAATTTCCTTAGCAATAAACTCCATTTCACTGCAGTTGGGAAGAGGACTGGGAGCCTTTGCTTTTCGGTCTAGACAGTGTGGACATGGGGAATAAGAGAAAACAAAATCACAGCACTGGAATAAGACCTCTCCTGTAGCAATAGCCAAAGTGACACACACCTAGTCCTTCCTAATGTATTTTCTTGGGAAATCTTGATAGCAGCCCAGAGGAAAAAACTTCCCAAAGCTGTGTATAAAATCCTTCCTTACTATAGTGTGCACAAAAGATTTCCTAATGAAGTTGGAAAAGGGATGGAGAAATTATGTCTTGCTAATGTCCAGATTACTGCTCAAATAAGAGACTTCAGTTTAAAATGTTACTCAGCTGTTCAATTTCCATTACTTTCCTTAAAGGTCCAATTAGTTTTTTTCTGCACACACAGTATTTACTTCATAATGAAGCAAGCAACCAACCAAACAATAAATAAGATTCTAGCCTTTTATTTGAACAAGGAAAAGGTTATCTAAAATGTTACTTATTTAAAGAATAGTTCATTTGAATGAGCTTTTATTTTTGGAAAGTGCTTTCTCTGTGATCAGTATTGTATTCAGTATTGCATTCTGCAATTCAGTCAAAATGGAATTGTTTAAAAGATTTCATTTTCTGCACTCTTCATTTCTTTATTTTTTTTTTCCTCCTGAATATGCTCTTCCAGAAAGACACAAAAGCTTTGCTTTGTATATGCAGTAACGTAATGGCTGATCTGGACCCGTTTTCTGCACAGTAAAGAAAAAAGAGCCCAAAACTCTGGCATTAACTTCACAAATATTAAATAGTGATATATTAAATTATTTGTGAATAATGATACTCCTGCTGTTCATTACTGTATTTAAAAAGATTAAAAAAAAACCACAAACCCCTCCCAGTATTTCACGCCCATCTGCTTATTTTTTATTTGAAATGATACAAATGTGTCTGTGTCATCAGGATTAATCTAAGGGACTTAACTTTGCTTGTTAATTATTTCATTTATCCGTAATACTGATCTATAGTTAGTTAAATACAATTAATCTGTTACTGAGGAGCTTTTATGCTAAAGACCTGTATGGTGCAGATCCTCTGAAAGTAAATGTGGATATTTTTATCACTAGCTTAGAGGGAACAGAGTTTCTTTGAAGCTTGAAAGCAGAAATCCCAGAATGACAGGCATGTCTTTAGAGGGAGGAGTGGAAGAGAGGAAATACCTTCATAAAATCTGAAAAGCACATTCCTGTTCTCTGATAGGAGATGCCATAGCACAATAATTGTCAGATTTTAGTTAAACTGATAAGCACAGTGGAATGGGGGAAAAGAAAAAGTTAGCAACTCAAGAAAATACTGACTCTCAATGATTTAACCAGCACATTTATAAATAAAGTATTTTACATGTGTGAGTGAAATTCAAACAAGAACGAACTGAATATTTTGGCTAAGTGATGTAATGGCAGATCAACATAGCTGACCTGAAGGTCATTTTAGCACTGAATAACTAGTACTTTCCATTTAGAATGGCCATTTAATCTGTGACAAGAACAGAGCAGATTTTGTGTGAGAAAGTGATGACAGAACTGATTTCCATCATTTTTTCCAAGAAAATGTATTGAAAATAAATTTGACTTTTTTACTTGGTAAATTACACAGATTAACAGATGAAATCTGTATTATCACAGAAAGGAAAAGAATCCTCTAGAGACATGTCACAGGATTTAAGACCAAGTAAAAGAACATATCAATATATGCTTATGCATCTATCTATTTCCATAAAGATAACATCAGTACAGACGTACACACTATTAAATGAAATTGTCTGTGCCTGGTAATTGGCTAATCAAAAAGATTCTAAACTTCCAGTTCAGTAAATATTACCTGGATGATAATTACCTTTCATTATTTTCTTGCTTTGAACAATTTAATTTTAAATTAAAAAAAAAAAAAAAGGTGGTTTATTTTTTTTTCCCTGTGAAATTTCCAGCACTTCTTAATTTAGCTAGTTTATATCTGTATGTCATTAACAAGTCAGGATATAGGAGAGAGTAATTAGGAAAAAGAATTAGCACTTTGAAAGATAAAGACTAAGCGAACACTTAGGTACTGTGAAGATCATATTTAGTGCAGAATACCTGACAAATTCCTAGTTTTATTTAAATCAGCTTTCTAAGCCTCTGCTAGGCCAATTCCTATACAATATGGTAGTAGGAAGTGGGTTCTATTTTTTGGGTTTATAGTCATATTTTAAATGAATCATATATTATTCTCCTGTCTCATTTTCCCTATTTCTAAATAGGGATAATAAGATTTACCTGCCTTGGTAATACATTAAAGACAGTATAAAACTCCAAATTATAAATTCTTGCTAACGTACACACGTGCCCACCAAAACAAACAGAGAACACACTCTGTTAGTGAGCTTGAAGTAAAAGTCTGGCCAAGTGTTCCAGAACTAAGATTTTAGTCTTTGAAGAAAAAAAAAAAATAATAGCATGGATTTGCATTTGTCTTTGTGATATATTTGAGAGAGAGTAAATAATTTATTTTGAGGTAGCATTTCTCTGACACTGAGGACACAGAACACAGAAAGGGAAGTAGCTCCATCATGAAAACCCTTACTTGGGAAAGCTGACCTTTTAAGCAGCTGTGTCACATGATGAGTCCAGTGGGGAAGACCCAGAAGTGTTTCCAACTCTTGAGTCCTGCTGTAGGCAGCAGCAGCTGCCTTCTGACCCCTCATTAACGTGTCCTGATCCTATAAGAAGGGATCATCCTTACCCAAAGAGATACTGCAGGTGTGGTTCCAATCTTGGCAGTCCATGAGCACAGGAATTTGCAACTGCCAGCAGTTAACAGCCAGCCTAGAAAAGTGGCACATGTGTTACAATAATGTCCCATGTTTATCTCAGTGATGAGTACAACAACTGACAGGGGTAGTGTAATGCTGTAATATGATTATTGACAAAGACGTATTTGCAATGTAAGCAGGATAAAGTTTTAGACTTATTTTGGAGGGTTTTTTAGTCATAAAAGCTCACAGACATAAGATAGAGGGATTACTTTGAATAGCATATGTTTCTGTAGTGTTTTATAACTTAGCCGTTTCTGTATCGTTCGAATACGTGGGAACTGGAAAATGAAAAGGAGGAAAGCCATTAATCAGTTTGCTAATGTGTTTGCCTTATCAGGCTGAAAGAAGTGCTAAGAACACTCAGGTAGCATACATTATGAAAAATAGATGGAGTGTCAGATATGGCTTTGTGAGCTAAATCTGTGCAGTGGGAGAGATTTAACATTACCCTTAATTTAAAATTCCCAACTCTATAAATAACATGATATGAAAATACTCTTGTGTGTATAGAGACCTGGTATACACATCTGAATCTAATGCATGTTTCCCAGGTGACATTAGGCAGGTAGCTGGAATCTCCTGTATCATCCCTGCATCTGTAGCTCAGCAGTAACCTATAATCCCACTTCTCAGCCAGTTCATTACCCATGTAAAAGATACAGCGTTCCATCACCCTTTGATGTGCCGTGTCACCTGCCTCCAGACAGTTGCTATGGCTTGCTGTAAGCACCCAGGCAATTTTTGAGGCAGTTCTGACTGTTAGCACCACGGTGTCTAATATGAGGACCCCAATCTTTCTGTGCTTTAACCACTACCTAATCTTGTGTGGTGTCTTTAAAAAGTGCTGTAACAGAAATAATAACTATTTTTGTAAACTTATCCTTTTTATTGCAGTTCCTAACATGGCCATTTTTAGGTCAATTTAATGTTAATAGCCACTTAATATTGTTTGATAGTTTTGGGAAATGATTTTGCATTGTATTTATTTTTAGCCTTAATATGGAGTGCAGATAGGTCCGAAGTACAGGAAAGGCACGCTGTCTCAATATAATAACATAGCTGGGATTTAACTTTTATCATTGACTTTCCACTTCATGATTTGCACTGATGTTCAAAAAATGCCATTTGGTAATGAATGGAATGCAATTTGGACAGAGCACCCTCAACTAAAGTTGCACTTTTTTATGCCATGAATCATTAGGTATTGAAATAACTAATGATTGCACAATAGAATGACAAGTTCACCCCGCATTTGATGTAGAGTTCTCTTGAGTCTATTTGCATAAGCTCATTTTCAATAAAAGAAAACAATAGTTTTCCATAGGGGGTGTACAAGTCTGATTATGGTAGCAACTTTAGGCCACGTAGTGGGGTGACCTGCTTTAAATCATATGTAGGTGTTGTTTGCTTCATATGCATTTTGCAGCCTGTTGTTTGGAAAGAAGCTATCTGTGGATTTGGAGCTTTCTGTTGTTGTGACACTGCATGTAGACTGTTCTGGTTCTCCACTGGAATATTGTTATTGAGTGTGCAAACTGGTCTCCTTGGACCAGAAAATTCATCTTTCTAATTCAGTGCTAGAGTTGATCTTTAGAGAATGCCGGCTGTAATAGCAAGTGAATTAAAACAAAGTGCACCCTGACAAACTCAACGTGCAAAATGAAGAAATGGAGCCAGAGAATTTATTATCATTGTATAGAGTTGCTTCTGCAACAGACATGTAGGTGGACACAGGTCCATGGATTATGAGGGCGTCATAATTGATCATGATGAACCCCTTAAGATGGGTTCATGTTACCATCTAACATGTATGATAGGGGCACTCTTGTATCTTGTTTATGTGGAAAACACATAAATTAGAGGGACATTCTATTAAATAATAATAGCAAAAAAAAAACTTTAGCAATGACTGCCCAAGTAAGTGTCAGTTCTTTGACATGTAATAAATTAAAAGAGAGTTGGCTTGAATAAATTTGATTCAGCACTTATCTTGAATTCCTAAGAGTTTATTAACTTGTCTCAAAGAAAATGTATACATGAACACATGAAAGGTCTGCACAGAAAACCCACATCATTGTCACTTGGCTGGAAACAGTAATTGTGTTAGTAATTGCTTTGGACCTGTATAATCATTTTAACTGTAGTGCTGTAGAAAAATTTGTTAGTTACCAATACTAATGCAAAAAGAGATACTACTTATTTTTAACTGGAGCTAACCTTTTCAGTTTTGTTACAAACACCGAACACAGCAATGATACGAAGGTCTTTGCAAATGTGAATGTCCTTGAGCCAAATATCTAAACTGCCCAAAACATTAGACATGCTTATTTAAGTATCCAACTATTTCATTAAAACCCTGAAGTTATATTTTCAAATTATTTGCAATCTGCAGCTAATTTCCAGGTGGTATCTTGTGAACAGTTAGTGAAATAGTAGAATTGATTACTGGATAGTGTAATGGAAATTGGAATATGTAATGAATCTTATTCTTACCCTTACCTGTGCCCTGTATCTCGTAGGAACACTTGACAGGGCTGCAGGGGAGAAAGAGGTTAAATGTGCTTATTTCTTCTACCTTGACCCCTTTTATAGTTCAGAGTATGATCAGGAGTGCCTTAAGCATTGTGTGGGTCTGGCTCCTTGCTGCTTGGCCCCTGACATACAGAAGAAATATGTGAGTGAGTCATCATCTGCTGTGTGCCATTGTGGGCTGGGGTGGAAAAAAGAGCTCTGCCAGTCTTTCATGCCTGAGGAATTTTCTTTTTGCTGCTGCCAAAGCTATTGAAGTTATGGTTGGTGCCTTCAGCTTGAGGAGAGTAACTGCAGGCATGAGAGAAAACTTGGTCCCATGTCCAAGCAAACAATTAGTTATAATCTCCACTCTTGAGTACTGGCCAGGAGAAGATGTGAAGACATGCAACAAGCCAGTCTCAGAGCTTATCCTGAGAAAGCACATGGCAGTAAGCTTCCAGGCTCCCACTGATATTAACAGCTGAGCTGTAAAAATGACTTTCAGTTTAAATCCAGGCTCCCCTATTGATTTCCAGCTTGATTTTTGCATGAATGTTCTATCTTTCTCTTATCAGCTTCATGCAGCTCTAGTTGGTTTGGCACTTTGTGATGTTCCTGACATTGTTCAGAGAGATGTTAAGTTAAAGCTGAACAGCTTCCTTGACCTGAAGTTTAAACAAGAATTTGACAGTCCTGGCATTTTATTTAAGACCCAAATACACATCTTTAAAAATACATGAAAATCATCGTTTATCAAACATTTCAGAGAACTGAATGCTGGCTGGAAGTAATTTTTTGGGAGCAAATATTAACTGGCCAATAACTTCATAGGCGCCATTCAGCTCAAGAACAAAAATAATTTACGAAGGAGATTTTTATGCTAATCTGAAGCCTGTGGGATGCTTTTCTTCCCCCACCACCCTACATTTTCTTTTTTCACAGAAATACGTGTGTTGATGTGGGTGCCTTTTACACACGATGGAATGAATAAATTTGTAGGTTTCACAGTTATTCTGTCTGGATTATCAAAATTTTGACAGGTTATATAGGGACTGGCAATGGTTGGGGATGTTACAGATAGCAGAGGATGATTGATAAACCTATTCTTTTTAGTCATAACTGAAATGCTTTGCTCCAGGTCATTATAGAAATGTTGCGGTCACCATTATTAGTTTGTGTCTCCTTTTTGTTAAGGATTATTGCATTTTGTCAAACTGACAGCTAAACCTGGCCCTGAAGTGAAAACTAAAAATAGGAAAATATGTTGAGAGAAAGAAGATATAAGCCTTTAAGACACTTGAAATAGCAACACAGGGGAGTTTTCTGAGCAATGGACTGAGGAAATCACTGCAAATTGGAAAGAAGTGGATTGTGCTGTAATGTCTCCTTTCTCTGCAATCACTGTTTTGAGGTGGTATTTGAATGCTCTGTGGACTGCTTTCTTATCCTTTGCTCCATGGTAACTTTTTCAGTTAGGAATTTACTGTTAGGAGAATAAGAGCTTCCACTGATCTATTTTCAGGTCTTGTAAATTATTGCCTTGTGATCATATTTCCTACTGAATAGAGCTGAGGACTTCCATATTCATGGTTGCAAGGTGTCCAATCAGAGGAAGATGTGTATTCAGTTTCATGGATTGTAAATAATGCTTTATACATATGCAGAGACAAAAAGCTCTTGGGACCTTAATGGTGATAATTTTTTTTTTTTTTATTTCCCTTGGAATTTAAAAGTAGATTGCCAGGACATTTAAAGAGGAGACAGGAATTATGCACCTGAGTAATGTATCGAGAATCTTGTTTTGATGAGCCATTTGCTCTTAATTGGCTTGCAAGGAAGCTTTTTGGGGGAGGGAATAAGGTGTGGATAAAGGTAATGTAAGGATTTCACCACTGTTTACAGAACTTTCATACCATGCTGTAATCAGATACGGACTTATACTAAGAAATCTGATGCTGTGTTGCAATATTGCACAATTTAAAAACAAAATTATGAGATAGCTATGTGCAAATGAAGTGAACTTCTCACACTAAGTAAGTGCAAACAATTTGCTGTCTGTGAAAAACAGCATAATCCATCAGGACATACAAAATACAAGTGGTAAGTTTTGGGTTTTTAAATTTTACTTTGATATAACTTCCTTTGTAGTTGATAATATGACCATCACCCTATATAGGTGTGTTTCTGTGCCTACATAGCAGGAAGCACTTCATAATAAAATGTTGTATTTTCTTTCTATAGTAGCAGAGGTTCACAGTTATTTTTTGGAGAATTTTGTTTGTATCAGTTTGCTGATTTATAGATGGGCATCTTAAATAAAGTACATAATTAGGGTTAATTCAAGTCACACTGGGTATAGGTAGTAGAGAATTCTTAAGCAGCTTTTATGTCTTGTAAAAAAGAATGACATGGGTGCAGCTCTTGTGGCAGTCACAGTCTCCAGAGTGTCTTTGCACAAATGAGCAGACTGGATTCTTAATTGTGTAGGGAGCATGCGCAGGAAGGGCAGCGCTCAGATGATCCCATTCATTGTGTCCCTGTTGCTAAGCAGAGAGGCTTTTGTACCAGTTGGAACATTTTCAGGCTCTGTGGCTGCATTCCTAGATGAGTTGCAATAATTAAATGTGAAAGCACTGATTGCCAGCATTGCTTGCCAATTCCAGTTTTATAATAAGGGGCAAAAACATCTGATCAGCCCCAGACAGAAACAGAAATTTGTTTGACCTGCAATTATATGCCAAACCAGTGGCGTTGTGAGTTTAAAGAGACAAAAACATAAATGCTGTCCAAAGGTATGGACTGCCTTACTGTTCTGAGAGCAGATATTCCCTTTTGGTAGGGAGTGCTCTGGAGGAGGAAATTCCCTTTAAGTGGTTCTCTTTCTACTGGTAAGATGTGGGTTGGGTTGTTGTTTTGTTTTGGTTTTGGTTTTTTTTAAACCTATTTCAATGCTCCTTTAGCTTCTCATTTTGCTTGGCACTGACTAAATTCCTTTTATACAAAAGATAGGTCTAGGTATTATCTGTAATCTGCTGGTTTACCAGTTCTGTTGTCTCACCAGCTTTTTCAGCCACCTCTTCTGGGGGCTGAATAACAAGAAAGAACTGAACTTTTTGCTGCTTCTCATTTGAGAGCTGCAGAGATGGAGAAGTGGCAATAATAAGCTGTTAGGATTTATGTGAGTGAAAAGGGGCCTATATAGTCATTTTCTGTTCTTTTGGATGGACTCTGTGGAAGTAACTCAGGGCTACTGGTGATTCTTGGTGTTAAATCCTGGTGAAGGGTCTCATATGATTGATAACACTCAGAGAATAAAACCAGGTCTGTTAAAAATGTGGAGAGTTGTTTGCTTTTTTTTATTTACAAGTTTATCAAAAAAGACAAATATGATTCTCCAACATAAAAATATTACCAGGACAAAAAAGAGATAATTAAGTGGAATTTCTTTTTTTCTGTCTTACTAGGTTGTTCCTAGAGTTTTTATTTATTGATACATTTTTAAGTTTTTGACATTTGACAGTTTCTACATAATTTTTCCAATATTTTGACCTGCTTACAAGCTTTTCTTTCACAAGTAGATGACCAAGAAAAGAAGTGAGACACCCTTTGTCCTTATTAACTCCTAATTCAGGGTGGGAAGTAGTTGTGATTTAAGTTTCTCCCATCGTGAAATAAGATTTATCCTTCTGAAACTAGGGGCTTTGCAGAAATGGCTTTTCTTCCCACTGGAAAAAAACTTTCCATTAAAACTTCCAGACAGCTTTTGTGAATACATTTTCTTCTCCTATGGATAAGACAAAAAACAAGATCAAACTTCAAGCCGTGATTCAGTACTGGCACCAGAGGCTTGCCTTTCTTGCGCTGAAATACTGAGAATTCTCAATGTGAAAACCATGCTTTTTCTCTATGCTTTCACAAGAGCCCACATAAAAGTAATTTGTGAGGTCTCTAATACCCACTTTCCTTTTACACATCTGTATTGTAAGTTGTAGGGCAAATAGAAAAATGTGATGTAAGCCTACAGTTGTCCTTTTTGTTCTAATTTTAGCTTTACTATTTGTATAGCTAAAATCATAAGGCTCTGACAGTTTGACAGATTGAGTCAAGCAACATTTTGTTGGGGACTTGCCTTGGGCATGGTAGTCAAGGAGCAGGCATCAAAACAATACATGGTGACACTGATGAAAATTCCTACTTATTATTCCTTTGTTTGGTAGTAAAGAAAACTTCTGTTTAAACCTGTTATTTTGCATTTAGCAATAACATTAAGTTATTTCCTCCTAATAGCTAGCTAATTTTTCACCTGATTGATTTTTGCTGAACCATTACCCTTCACTGGTGGCTGTCATTGCCACAAATTCTGCTCATTTTAATTATGGCTTATATAAAGAATTACTTTTTTGTCTTAGTTCAAGCTGCGAGTCACATTTTATCATGTAAACAAAACAATTAAAAATGCATAGAGAGGAATGGCTGTGAATAATGTGCCTCTATAAATTGCTTACATAAGACAGAATGGTATATAATGCTATCTCTAAATGTGCTGTCTCTCATCTTGCTGCTAAACCTCACTGTAAAGTAAATGTACAATGTGACATTAATTATTTAGTTTTCTGTGTTTCTGGGCTAACATTTCACTATACAGTGACTCCCCTTTCTTCCTGATTCTTTGCTCTTAAGTGAGCTGATGTGAAATCTCCTATTGTTTCTGTTGCCCTGTAATTATCTAACTACTAAACCAAACTTCATGAAAAACCAGAATAGTTTTACTGGGGGCCAAGGAATTTAAAGTGATTAATGCTCCCATCCATGGAAGATGGGAGGGTATTTCTACAGATTCAGAATGCTTTGTGGTTGATGGTTTGTTAAAGGAGGATGCTTTTTACATTGAACCTATCCCAAGACTTTTGCTACTCACAGTCTCTATTTTGAGTAAAATATCAGTACTTTTTATGGAAAAAACTTTCAGGTAGTGCACCCCTGTTTGAGAAGGTGGGCGATATTCTCCCTTTGTTGAATTCTCCCTTTGTTGAACTTCCTGACTTGTTATCTTCAAAAGTGAATTAGTAAATCAGCAGCTGTCTGCCTGAGCAGGAAGGAGCTGCATCTCAGCTCTGATTGCTTAAGCAGGACATCTTTTACCTGCATTTTAGTTCTGGCTGTTTGACTTTCCAGGGCAAACATACGAGCAAGTGTGCCTATGGAGGTGTGCTGAGAGGCTCTTTGCCTCCAGCTCAGAAGGGCACTGAGTGTCCCTTGGGAGGCTGCTCCTCTTGTGGGCTGTTTGCTCTCAGAGCTCCACTGGACGAGCTGAAACTGTGGGAGAAAGAAGTGCTTGGGGACAGCAGGAATTGGCACTGATCCTTAGGTAAGAGCAAGGGCCTTGTCAGGGAGATACTCAGGATGTCCACTCGGTCCTGCTGCTTTAGAAGTGATAAAATGATTAAGCTGAACACGTGCATCCTGCACGGGGGTCAGTGCTGGCACAGCAGAGGTGCTCTGTCGTGAGAACAGCAACAACTATTTTGCAACAGCTCCTCTATGGAGGCAGGTCCTGCCTTAACAAGCACTGCAATTCAAGGAAGTCTTGAATCTGAGATATTTCATAACTTTTGTAGGTGGGGGGCTTTTGAAACTCACCTTGGGAAACAAATATTTGTGAAGAGTTGTTTCATAAATGCATTCATGATGAATATTCATCTGCTGTACAGAGAAGTTTCTGACTGGGATTTGACTTGTATGCACGTACTAGGACAAATTTTCTACCACAGGCAATTACAATAATTTAAAGCAAGACATGATGAGAATAAAGAGTAGAAAGAGCAGTTGTTGCCTTAATGATTCCGCTTCATCCAAAAATATGGTTCATTTCATTTCCAAGAACATCTGCCATATTCAGTTGTAATCCATTAGGCCTATTCATTTTTAAGGATAATTCAGGTTGGAAAGAACCTAAAGAGGTCCCAGCAATTGGTCTCTAGTCCAACCTCTGTCTGAAAGCAAAGAGAGGTTGAAAAGACAGAGAGCTGTGAGATCTGACTGGGTTGCTCAGAGCTTCTAGACCTTGAAAATCTCCAAGGATGAACAAAACACATATTTATTTTGAGTATTTGTTTTCCTTAAGGAAGGAAAACATTTAATCTTATGTTAAAACTGAATAAGACACTGAGGTTATTGCAGGATGAATCTAAATCAGTTTTCAGGAGCAGAGTAGTAACTCCCAGCATGTGGTTTCATCCTGGTTTAAGTGGGAGGCAGCTTAAGTCCCAGCAGAGAAGGGAAAGTTCCCTTGCTGCTGTTGCAGGAAAAGTGTCAAATGTGGGCACCTGTCATCAAAAAATAACTCATGTTGACAGTAGTCTATTTTATTATCATTTTGTTGTATATTTGTATCAGTTGTCACTGGAGTCTCTCCCCTTATTGATAGTAGGAGTTAAACAGTTGAAACATACAGCAAGTGCTCATCTCAGTACAAATCTAAGTGAGTTTTGATACTTTCAGTGCTTCCACAAAGTGAAGTAGTGAAAATATAGGATTTCTGGGGAAAAAAAAAACCCTTCAAAATTTCTGTTGATGTTTCCTTTTATGGCCACATGGCTTTGACTGATCTGTCTCAGCATCGTGGAGGTAAAATTTGCTGGGGATAGATAGCTACTTAGGACAATGCTGCCAAAGCTTTGCTGGAAATAGATTTGTTTAGATTAGACTTCAGGTCCTTTTTCCATCCCAGCTGTGCTTTCAGACAAGTAATTATTCTGTTCAGCTACGACATGAGTCAGCAAAGTGAAAAGACAGATTCTTCTGTCTTTAGGAAAATTGTGGCATAGAGTTTGTGTTAACTCACAATTTTCTTGCTTCATATTAACAGAACTATAATCACCTTCCTCAAAGTCATGTTCTGTGGAGTGATTCCAGTCCTACAAGAGGCTGTTCTGATCATCTGGTTTTACATGCACACCA
The DNA here is from genome assembly GCA_013399225.1 of Rhipidura dahli. Lineage (NCBI taxonomy): Eukaryota > Metazoa > Chordata > Aves > Passeriformes > Rhipiduridae > Rhipidura > Rhipidura dahli. The sequence continues at coordinate 543,291 of VXAC01007459.1, read as the reverse complement.
TACTCACAGTATAAAGCTACAGTTGTGGAAATGCTCTTATTCTTCCTCTGTCCCCATTCCTATACAGGCATATTCCTTCCCTAATTTCATTAAATGTCAGAGAAGCCTCTGATCTGTGACATTCAGGGGGACAGTTTTGAGCCTCACAAGGGTTAGAAATGGAAGAAAAGTTGGCTATAGTCAAATGAATGGTTATTCCATTTCACTTTTGATTTATGGAGCAAGAAATCGAAATTTAAATGTGTTATTCTAAGTGCACAACTTTTGTTGACTCAACCAAATTTATGTATTGTCTAGAGAAAATTGGAACTTATGCCTCCTGGGCAATTAGCAAGATTATGTCACCTTTTACTGCACACGTTTTTGATCTTGAATAATTCACATGCTACTTAAAATTCCAGTCTCTCACACCATTGTTGCTCACTGGTTATTTGTCAATGCTTACTTCTCATTTTAGTTTTCATTCCACATTTCAGCCACATATGTTAAAAAAGAGCAGACTTTATTAGATCTAGTAGAATACACATGGATGTGACATGAACTTGAACTGACCACATTCAAAAAACCCTTGTGGTTAGATACTAATTTTTTACTCATCAATTTTAAAGTATTGAAATGTAAGTAATACTAAATAAAATGTTAAAATATTACCTACAATGACATTTATCTCAAGGCTTTATGATATTACTTGTGTTACTTCATCCTTGGATATTTGCAGCTGCACTTAGTGTTAGGAACATGAGAATATAATATTAAAGGCACAAGTGACATTTTTAGAGAGCTTACCTGTTGTATTTTCAGGCAAGAAGGTAACAGAGTGGGGTTTCCACACTGATTCTATGCACTGCCTCTCTGTCAGGATAGCATGTGAGGTTCTAAGCAAACAGGATCTGCTGTGTTTTCTCAAAAGTGGCCAAGCTGCTGCTGGTAATCCTTGCAATACCTGAAAGTTATATCAACAGTTGTATTATAAAAGTATTGTTTATATGGTGTTTTAGTTCAACTCAGAGAATTACAGAATCATACAATATCCTGAGTTGGATGGGATCCATAAGGATCATCAGAGCTCAGCTCCTGGCCCTGCACAGGACATGCCAAGAGTCACACCATGTACCTGAGAGCATTGTCCAAATGCTTCTTGAACTCTGTCAGGCTTGGTGCAGTGACCATTTCCCTGAGGAGCCTGTTCCAGTGCTCAGCCACCCTCTGGGTGAAGAACCTTTTTCAAATATCCAAGCTAAACACATCATGCCTGACACAGCATCATGGCACTGCCTGTCACGGCATGGCCCTGCATTGGCCACCACAGAGAAGAGATCTGTACCTGCCACTCTGCTTCCACTTGTGAGGATGCTGTAGAAAGCTATTAGATCTCCCTTCAGTCTCCTTCAGGCTGAGCAAGGCAAGTGACCTTATGCAGTCATCATATGTCTTCCCCTCCAGACCCTTCACCATCTTTGTAGCCCTCCTTTTGGACACTCTCTAATAACCTCATAACTTTCTTATATTGTGGCACCCAAAAAGTGCACACAGGACTTGAGGTGAGACCTAATCAGTGCAAAGTGGAATGGGACAATCACCTCCTTTAATTTGGCTAAGAGAGCAGTCTTGAGAGAGAGAGAGTGATACCAGCCTAAGTGATCACCATAAGCTTAACTAATTCACAGTTAACTTTATTTTGCCTTCATGGTTTGAGATATGGGGTGTAACTGCCAAAGCAATAAATACTGAAATATATTACGTGTCTTTCCATAAGAATAATTTTCCTGAGGTATGACTGTAATTCCTTGTGTTCTTTATTTTTCTGTACTGCATACAAAGCCTAATATGTCTGCTGAGTCAGGCCAGACAGGATATATAAACAGTACTTCATCTCTGCCACCTCCATTGGTAGCTTCGAGTGCTTTGCATTATTTATTTGAAAGTGTCTGTAGCTTAAACATTGTCTTTGACTGCATGATTTTAAAGTGTCGGGGAGTCTACAAGTTTGGGTCCATTTAGTGAAAAGTGAAAGCTCCTTCCTATATATTTTGAGCTGCAACAGTAGGAAACAGTGTCAAAAATGGTACTGAATCAAGTTCTGTATGAAAGTGGTAATTGAATCTTCTAAACAAATGGTTGCATGGCTGTCTGTTCTTCCACTTTCATTTCTCATCACTGTCATTTATATAGTGAGCATCTAACATGTTTATGCCGTCCTTGGTTGTTCAGGACGTAAAGGACTCATAAGGACAGGATTGACATCTAGAATTTGTAAATTAAACCACATGATTCTCTACTCTGAATAAAATGGCCTTGAAAATGTAATACAGATTATTCCTTGTGTTATTTAATGAGAGGCTCCAGAAGACAATTTGAGACCCAGATTTCAAAAGCCTTGCAAATTCTGTAAGTTTGGTTTTGTGGGATATATGCTTGTGTTGGTTTCTTAAGGAGTCCTGCCAGAATGCCAAGAACTGTAGAAAGACAAAGTCTTCAGCCAGTTCCTCTCTGGATCTTTCACTGAGTTCTCCTGGTGGAAAGGGGTATGTCTGGTAGTGGTTCCTGATTCTGCATATGAATCCTCCACTAGTTGGATAATAGTTGACAAAATCACTACACTAGAGAAGGAAATGTGAAATACTTCCATGAAAGGTTCCCTGAAACTCCTGTGGTCTGGATTTTAGTGAAATTACATGGCTGTTGATACTTTTTATAAGCATAAAGTGTAAGCACACTTCTCACAGTAAGTTAAATCTTTTGCCATGCTCTCAGTGTTTCCCTGAGACCATTTCAGAGGAAAGGTCATGATCCTTAGTTATACAACATGTGGACTCCAGAACCTACAAGAAAAGCTCACTGTTTCCTCAGAAGAATTTCTTAGTATTAGTTTTTATCAGTAAAACAGATAATGAAAGGACTATAAAATTAATTTAAAAGAATTGTGTTTAAAAATGCTTGGAAAGCTTTTCTAGTTGTTTCATAATGAAAAAGCTGAATGTTTTGTTTTGAACGTGTCAGAATGTTTTTTAACTCAAATATAGTACTCTATTTTGATGTTTTTAAAGCTATTTTTGGTGTTCATTTAAAAAAAATGGCGTTTTGGTGGGTTTTAGGGGATTTTTTGACACTTTGAAATGGTTTCTGTCATTTGGAAGTCATACTGTATGGAAAATAAACTCTAAATCCTAGCAGAACAGGTAGATCAGTGTGCTATAGAAATATGGTGAATACTTCCAAAGGAGAATGTAAGAAAGGGATGAGTCTTTCAAATTGTACCAGTCTTTATCATTCTATATTTTTTTAATGTGAGTTTATGGCATAAGTATAGTTCCTCATAAAATACAGCAGAATACTTCTTTATTGATAGTATTTAACATGTGCAAGATAGAGGAATTTCAGAGTATTCCTACATCACTTAACTGAATTACTCTTTATTAAAAAAATATAGTAAAATGCATTTCTAGCAATGCCAAGGTGATCACACTTTTGGGAGTAAAGAGGAGGGCATTGGAGAAAATAATGGTGTGCTAAATTAGGAGTAAACAATTTCTGAGTGCAATATTGTTGAATAGTTGGACTAAATACTTTCCAAATAGGACTATTCCAAGTAGGAATAAATAGGAGCAGTAAAGCTTGAGAACAGATGAAAGCATGATTAAAATTTTATGTAGTGTTTTCTATGTGAAGTTTCCCTCTTGTTTTAAGTCCTGCTATGTCAGCCAAAGAAATCCTTATCACAGGATTTATACTGGAAAACTTCAGTGTTATGAGAGTGCTGACCTTAGATTACTGGCAGGGTTTCCTGGAATATTCAATCCAAATAATTATCCAATGATTATACTAGCTGTATTTCAAATATTATTTTATCTGGAACTTGAGAAATAGGATAATGAAGTTACTTTTTCCCAAATCCTTGATTTAGCATAATTCAAGTCCACTAAGCTTCCATGACTTTTAAAACCAAGTTTTATAGTGCAGCTATAATATGGTTACAAAATGAAGGTGTCATTGGTCTGAGTTGGAAATGGAGATTTTATTCTGGTTACATTTTGAGATATAATTGTATTCACTTTTGCATTAACAACTTCTTTGTTTGCTTTCTTTTCTTCAGTATATGTGCATATGGTATGTAACACTATTTGAAAATATGTATAACTTACTACAGGAATGAAAGATTTCACATTGATTCAATAGGAAAAACACACAGAATTTAGAATCTTCCCTGGGGTCCTGTCCTATTCCCATTTAGATTGACAGATACCTTCCTGTTTCTCTCTGTTAAAATAGGCTCAGGGTCACAATAAAAATTTGAGAGTACTAAAGGGTTTTTTTATTTTTCTTCTCTTTAAAATTACTTCCACAGCACCTTAAAATGTCCTTGATGTTTAAGTGATTCTTCTGTGCAGATGAGAATTGCTGCTCCTAATAGCTGATAGTTTGATAAAGAAGAGCAAGTTACCATTCAGTTATAGCACACCAAATACAGGCAGACTTCTGTTTCTATTTTTAGCATTAAGAAATACTCCACTCCAGAGATGTCCAAAGACAGGTGACAAGTTCAGGAACAAGAAGGAATGAAATAGAAAAATATTAACAACCCTTAGAATTGAATATCAGGGTCCCAGATGTCACACACTGATGACTGTTTTATGGCCTAAATAATAAAACAATTTTTTCTCCCTACTGGGTTGTAGGGTGAGTAATATATATAAGACTTGTTATTATATCTTCTTGTTGAATATTTTTCTTTTTTTTTTCTCTCTTCATTCTACTTCATTGTAGTTTAAGCCCTAGGGCTGCTTTGAGTATCCTGTGGAAATACTGTCTCCAGCTACCATTAGAAAAAAGCAAATTTAAAACTCTGCATTCCTAAGATTAACCTAAATGAAGTTCAGAGCAGGCAGTTGTCAAGTTAGCTGATTCAGTGCATACCATACAAAAATTTGCCCATACAAACGAAAGTATCAAACCTGAAAATAATGAATAGTAAAAAGATTTAAATGCCCTTTGATCCTTTGCAAAGATGTAGATTAAAAAGAAAAAAAAAGAAATTATTTTACCTATTGTAAGTCATTTTGTACCTGGGGTTCTTAGTGCTGCTGTCTGGAAGTAACAGTTCTCTGTGAAGTGGCTCACTGTAAAGCTGAAAATGAGAGGGTGTATTTGGCTTGTGTGGAGAGGGTGGAGGGTACAGGGGTTGCCTCTGTGAGAAGCTTCCAGAAGCTTACCCTGTGTTCAGTAGGCCAAATTTCCATCAGTGGGAAAACTGGTCAGGAGCAGCTGTAGCCAGAGAGAAGAGTGAGAATATGTGAGAGAAAAAACTCTGCAGACATCAAGGTCAGTGAAGAAGAAAAGAAAGGAGATGCTCCCAGGCACAGGAGCCTGTATCTTGTGATGAAGAGTGTGAGGAGTCCTCCCGCTGAAGAGGAAGGAGTGGCAGAGAGGAGGTGTGCTGAACTGACCACAGCTCCCATTCCATCTCCCCCTGTGCCACTGGGGGTGGAGGAGGTAGAGAAAGTTTGGAGTAAAGTTAAGCCTGAGAAGGTGTTTTATGATTTGGTTTTATTTCCCATTATCCTATTCCGGTTTGATTGGTAGTAAATGAAATTAATTTCCCTGACTCAAGTCTGTTTTGTTCATGAGAGTATCTGGTGAGTGGTTCCTCCCTGTCCTTATCATGACCCACAAGCCTTTCACTGTATTTTCTATCCCAGTCTAGCTGAGGAGGGGAGTGATAAAGCAGCTTTGGTAGCATCTGGCATCCTGCCACAGTGGGTAAGTCAAGTCCTTCTCATCATGCCTTGAACCCTTGTAGGGTTTTTCTGCACTCATCAAAGTTGGAGGTAAAGTCAAAGCACAGCACATCCAGCATTGTTATCCCTAACATACAGTTTAGGGAAGAACAACAGGGGACACAGGGAGAGGTTAGCTGGGACAAGAAATAAATTATGTTTATAACTGTGAAGAAACTGTAGAAAATCCTGTATCTCTTCCCTATTGACCAAAGGATGTAAAGTAATGGTGCTGCAAGTCCCCTCATTGCAGGTTTTTTTATAGGCATGTCTGGCTCACTTCATTTTAGAGTTATTAAAGGGATGAACCTACAACTTCATGGTATGGAAGGCTTTCCTCAGGGTTTGAGAAATCCATCCTCAAGCTAATTCTTGCAGCTTGGTGGAAAGCATATTGCTCTTCCTGAGACTTTCAGACTCACTTGCAGGCTCTTGTGGTTTGTCAGTCAACAGCACTCTGCTTCTTGGGAAACAAGTGGATCCAGTTAATGTGTCTTGTATTTGTCAGCTAAGCAGTCTTCATTTTTCACACTAATCAAGTTTTATGGTTTAAAAACCCAGACACTTTGAATTCAAGCAAAGTAGAAGTTTAAATCCTTGATTGCCAAGATTGGAAAAATCTGTGACACGAAGAAGTAAAATAATCAGTGTAGCCTTAACATTTTTCCTGAGGTGAAATAGTTTACTTTGTGTTGCTTAGGATTGTTGAGGCAAATCTTGGTGTTAGACCAAGGGGAGTAACACTGCTGGCAGAGACCCCTTTGTGGGATGCTCGACCTCACAGTGGGAAAATGAAGGCACTTGTATAATGCTGCTCTGAGCAGCAGGCATAGTAAGCGTAGAAAATGCGTACTATGTCTGCTGCTCAGTTTACAAGGGATGAGAGTTCCACTGCCTTCACCTTTTGGCACTTGTAACCTCTCTTGTTTTGCTTATCAGAGGATGCATGACCTTTCCCTTCCTCTGACTTCTCTCAGATTATTACTGTGCCTCGTTAGTCTATTTCTCTGGCTTCAGTGGCTTCCCTCTTCTCAGCTTTTCGAGACTGCTATCAGTCTTCTAAAATCAATGAGGAGATCGATTGTACAACTGTTCTCTTAATTTTACAGTCTGTACCACATCCATAGCTTTCCATACAAATCGTGCAGGATACGAATAATCCAGGCATCAAACTTGTCATTAATTGTATGTTTAAACTCCATAACACTTGTTAGTTGCATACCTGTATACATTCATATGAAACACTGATCTTTCTAATGTAAGGGGCCACTTTCTGATGCCATTACTCACCTGGCCTTGTGTCTCTTAATGGTGAGAGCTAACACATTAGGTCTGTTCAGAGTTCTGAGTAACATGCCAGAATTTAGTTTAAAAAAACCAGTCTATATAGATGTGATAAAATCATCAACTTTCAGTTTTCATAAGTGGTAATATCTAAAGAAAACTCCTTGTGAATGCCTGGAGTGCAGCAGTTTCAAGTACAGCTCAGGAAGTCAGAGCAACAACTCACCTGGTATCTTAGGATCAAAATACCCAAATTAATATTCCTCTTCAAGCTGATGCTTTCACACAGAGACTCCTTTAACAATCAATTGATGTTATGCATTTTCTCTCTGTTCATTCTGTAGTGGAGGATAGACCGTGACCCATATGTGCTTTATTTTTCCATTTCTTTGATGTGTATTAAACCCATTCCTGATATTCTTGAAGCATTGAGGTATTTTGCTGGTTTGGGCCTGTTACTAAATGCCAGGTAGCTTGGAGAGGTAGGAAATAAGAAAGGACTTTGTCCAAATGCTGGAGAAAATAATACATGCTAATGCGTCTGATTAAATTGTGGGTCATAACCTGTGTGCATTTGAGGATAATCATTCTTTTTTTTTTTTTTCTCTAAAAAATGCAAAACTCGGTTAAAAGTTCTGTTTGTTGGAGATTCAAAAGTTATAGTATATGGAGTTTAATTTACATTTTACAGTTGCTCTCGGAATTAATTTTAAAAATATAACTGAGTAAACAAAACTTCATTTAAAATAAAAGACAAATTAGGCTATTTTCTGATAATGAATGTCAGCATTCAGCTATGCAAAGCCTAGCCTGATTTCTTGTGATAGGGATAAATATATTTGCACTAATGTGCTTAAAAGGCAACTATTAGTTTTTAATGAATGTAAGAGATTTACTTTTTTAGCAGAGCTACTAAAATAATAATCATACATAAAGGAGTACTTCACACAAGCTCAGGAAATTATATTCAGAGATTTAGCTAGGGAATTTGGTTCTGGTTTGAAAGATAACGTTCATTTCTACATACAAAAAATTGTTTAGTTCATTAGCATTCTTTTATTCTGCAGACACTGAAAAGCTTTAATGCCCCCCAAATTACTTAGACGTAACTTAGTTTTATGAGTTATCAAGCACTAAAGATAAAAATAGCCTTATTATTCTCTGGTAGCTGTTGTAGTACTGTTCCAGAACACCACTATTGCACAACAGGAGGCATTTTAAACGGTGGTTTGCTCCTCACATTAGTGTACCAGATAAGCTTGATTCTGAGATAATGTGCTGACTGAAAGTAGACCTATGGTTTTAAGGCATCTGGTGAAGTGTGGACTCTCACATTAAAGCACTAAAATGTGTCTAATGAGCAGACACTATGTTTTTTTGAAATGAGACTTTTGTTTCATAATCTAATACAGAACCAGTGGAAGGTGAGTGAGATCATTTTATCTACTAAGAAAGGTGGTCAGACCAAAACATTCTGCTTTCATGTTGGATACAACTTCCACTTGCTCACATCTATGGATAGATGAGTATGTGTATGTACATAAAATACACATCACATAGGTGATGGAAAAGAGTGGAGTTGAAGTTAATGAAAACTGGTTGAGGAACCAGACTTTTGGGATGTTTCCTGTAGAAACTCAGCTGGGTGCCACCAACAGTAGCAGCCATATGGCTACACATGCATTGCACTTTGGGAATTTCACATAATTGAAATCAGTCTCTCTTCTCCAAAGAAACTCATGACAAGCTGTATAGGCTATAGCATAATATCAGAGAGCAGGAATAAACATCAGTGCATCACCTTCAGCACAGATTATTGCTGTCACCACAAAGAACTCTTTGTTCTCTGCAAAGCACCAATTTCTCCTCTCTGGTGATCAGTGACAGGACCAGAGGAAGTGGCCTGAAGTTGTGTCAGGGGAGGTTTCGGCTGAATATTTGAAAAAGGTTCTTCACCTAGTGGGTGTTTGGGCACTGGAACAGGCTCCCCAGGGAAGTAGTCACAGCACCAAAACTGACAGAGTTCAATAAGTATTTGGACAATGCTCTCATGCACATGGTGTGACTCTTGGTGCTGTCCTGTGCAGGGCCAGGAGTTGAACTTTGATAATCCTTGTGAATCCTCCTCCAATTCAAAATATCCTGTGAAATTCATAAAATTGGCTGACTTAGGCACTAAGAAATCCACTGTTAACTTCAGTTTAGCTCTGCTTGTCTGTTGCTTGAAACTTTATAATAATCAGGGTGAGTATATCAGATAGAAAGTAGAAACCAGAGAAAGAGTGTCAAAAATTATTGCCATGCTCTGAAAGCTGATTTAAGGGAACTCAGTGGCTACTTTATAGTTGGGAAATTTATGCTAAGAGTGTTATTTTTTTTTGTCTTTACTTAATATGATAGAAAAACCAAAATTGACCTGGTACTAAAAAAAAATATGTTTTAAAGAGCTGCTAGCTGTTAATACCCAAACTGTACTAAGTGATAATACTCTTATGCCAGACTGATAAGCACCTGTACAAAAGATATAGATTTGCCAGCTAAATTAGTCTGGTAATCCTGATAAGTCCATAGTGAGGTCTATAACATCTGCTAGGGGCAAAAATGTATTCTGTAAGACTTGCCTACCATCTATATTTTCAGTCTATGCACGTCAATCAAATTATTTTGGGAACAGCTTTAGCATCTCAGATAGAGAAAATGGCCTTGAAAAATTCCTTCACATCCATGTGCTTCTATCCGACTTTCAGCAGAGTAAAAGATGATTCTTCTTAGGTTGAGGCTTTGAAGATGACTAGGACTTTCATGGTGGCACCAGATTGGAAGTGAAATTAAAAATGCATTTCATCTAATCCTTCTCTTTCTTATTATTATTTTTACTCTTTCCCTCTAAAGAAAGAGAATGTTTCAAAGTAATGGTGGTTGTACACAAGCAAAAACAGAGAAGTTGTCAGAAATGACTGTGTCTTGTAGTGCAGCAGCCACTTTGGATTATATTCTATAATCATTATCACTTGTCTAAAATGCATTCCTAAGGCTGCTCTAAAATGGTTTACATAGTGTGGCTCAGTGACAACACATGGGAGTGCAAAGGTGATTTTTAAATTTGAGATGAGTTACAGATAGGTTATACTTACACACAAACTGTACTTGTATTGAATTCTTGCCTGGCTTTTTGAAAAGAAAAAAGAGCATTACATATAAAGCTAGTGAACTCTCAGTGTGTGGTCAGGTGGGCAGAATACAAGTGATTATACACTAACATGAGAAATTCTAGCACAGGGAAAAATTACTTCTTTTGGTGGACACATATTTATCCTCGGTACCTTCTGTTTGAAGAACTTACATTAAATCTTGTTTAACTATGTATGAGGTAGTTGATGTGTATGAGGCATCAAATGAATCTCTGAGACCTGACTGTTGATAAGGTATGGCAACCAAGGGCTTGGCAACTCTCTACTCACAGACTTCTTTGCAATCAATACTGCATTAATCATTTAGTTTCTGCTAATTCAAAATAGATATTCTTTCAGGGACTGCATCCAGCACAGTGAAATGTGATGTAGCATCAGCATTACTGTTGAATTGGGAATGGGAAGTAAAACCAGATTTTAATTTGGCCTCCTAGAGCAAGTATGGCATTTGTCTACCCGAGTATAATTTATGCACGGTAAACTGAACATTTTTTGTGAGACACGTTCCCTGGGGGACACCTTTCCTCAGACAGAAGACTAGAGGCCAGAAAAAAGAGATTATTCAAATAGCAGCACATGACCACCACAGTCCTGACTGAATCCTGCCAAATAGGTTGTCACTGGAAGCAAGCATAATAGTGAGAGGCTGTTTCAATTTTTTTTGTATGGTATTTCACTTGCTTGTCCCAGGCATTTGTGGGGGTTTGAGGGTTTTGTTTTTTTTTTCACATGAGCAAAAAGCAAAAATTCACATAAGTGAAATGGATGAAGAAACAATGGTGAGCCTGAAAGGGGGGAGGATAAATGAGAGTGCACTTTTCCAGTATGATTCATGTTAACAGAGCATAATTTGGGAACTGAAGTCCATTGCTTTGCAATGTATTGTAAGAGAAATTATTTTATCATAGAAATGGAGGACAGCATCTTGGATGACAAATGTTTTCTTGTGTGTGACCTTCTCCCACATCCTTTTCTTCAAAGTTTAAAAGGCAAGAAGCTGTCAGTAGAGGTAGTAATTATTATAAATCTGGTCCCTGGAGGCTCTCTCATCTGTACTTGTATTTAATAAATTGTCTTTTCTGCCTTCTCCAAACAATATTTGAAAGTCTTTTGGGCCTATGCTTTTTTTTTCCCCTTTTCTTATTTTATTCTTTCTGTGTCTTATCCTATTGCAAGGCATGTCTGTGGATTGCTCTGTTGGCTCCCTATGTTCTGCCCAAGAGCAGAAGTCTGTGATGGATGTTAATCCCTCTCTGTGGTCATGACTAAACAGACATGCCATGTAATTTTTGATTTCACTGTTTGCTTTCAAGTCCTCAATGTTTGGCTCCATACATCACAGCTTATAACCGTAAATTTTTTCATATCTTTTACCAAATGACTTGCTGGTCCTAACAGCAGTTATTGAAGCTAATCAATGCATCAATCTCCAGTTAATAAAATTTATCTTTTCAGAGAATGGGGATAAAAGCCATCTATGTGAGCCTTCCTAACTAGTTTGAGCAATTACTTCTGGGAACTTTTTGATTGTAGGTTATGCTCCGTTCTTTGTGTTTTGTTACGTGCCTTAAATTACTTTTTGTATACGATGCTCTTGGAGAGCACTTGTGAAGTAAAGGCAGAGATCAGGCAATGGCATGGCTTCAGCCATGGAGGTTTGAAAGGGCAGCAAGCCTGATGACTGTCTCCTCACTCTCTGAGAGCACTATAAAAATGTGTACCAAGTTGATGCTTTTTGGACAACTTATAGATCCAGTCACAGAGAAGGTGGATGATCACCATATGTGGTTGACCTCTTGATAGAAGATGGGAAAATGCTCGTCCACAAAGATAATTAGAGGGGGTAGACAAAAGAAAAAACAAATCCCCTAGCAGTTGGGTTAATCTGTGCATTCTTGCAAGTTGGAATGGAGGGCTTGTTTTTATAAGTTTGGCCTGAAGGATGGTTTTCATGCATTGATCCAATATTAACAGGAGAGATGCTGATTTGCAAGGTAATTTAGGCTTCTATATTCTAGAACTACACCCAATCTGTTTATTCTTTCTTTGACATAGGAGAGGGAACTAAATCAACATGAATGCTTCAAAGAATGATTCATTATCATATGCTGTAGGCTGGGTCTAGTTTGAGTGCCTGCTGTCTCTACTGGCAATAAGGGAAATCCGAGAGGGCTAGAATGTGAACACCTAGGGCTGGCCATTGGCATCCAAATGTACTCTCTGGAGTTCTTGAATCTCTTGGTATAAACTTTCCTGTGTTCCTTCATTCAAGTCAGGTGTATTCCAGGTGAATGAAATTGTTGCATTGCTTTGAAAGAAAGCTACATTCACTCTGAACAACTGTGTCTATCCGTTTTATGGACCATTATTTTACAGTTAACATTTTATAGCAAAATAGATATTACTTACAGGGTGTTTGTTCCAAGTCTGGCAACTTTAAAGGGCACGTTTGTTCTTATTTATTTAAATTTGTTTTGCATTACTTTTGGGGTTTAATGCAGTGGAAACTGAAGACTTTTCCTTTAAATTGTTTGAAACCTGTAGAAGTGGGGATTTTCTTTTAAATTATCAAACACTTCATGAAATAACACAAATCCCCAAAGCATATAGAATACTTGAATGTCAATATTTGCAATGAGATCTGTTTATTAGGCACACTGATATGTTTGCTCATCTGTATGATCCACTTCTTAGGAAGCTTCCAAAACTGTCTGCCATATCCTTTAACTGTTGGAAATGTAGTAGAATCCAAAACCATGCAAAACGTGCCCGCTTTGGCCAAACCCATGTCCCTTCTTGGGCATGTTTGTGACAGAGCAGATGTGGCATGCAGCTGAACACTGTTTACTCCATGGGAGCATCCAGCTGAAAAAATTATCCACACTGTGAATGCAATACACCTTCATTTTTGTTGCTTAACTGAGATCCACCCTACGAGCAAATCTGACTGGGGGCGTTGCTGGGGTGTTGATAGGGGAGATTTATTATCTTTAGAAAAATAGCAAAGTATTAGCAGGATGCTATTACTTGCAACAATACAGTTTAAAGACAGACCTTGATAAGGGGTGGTACTAAAAAAGATCTCTCATGGCAGTGTTTCTGTAGGCTCACTGAATATTTACAGGAGAGTTGGCCATGCAAACTGGAAACAGTGCTTTACTCACTGCTAACATCAAGTGAGATTTTTCTTTTTTTTTTTTTCCTTTTAACTGATCTGGTTTTCCTAAACTTCAGGAATTAGAAAGGATGTGAAAATCTGTCTGCCTCTGTTGGATGTATATGTTTTTTGGTTAGATGATGAAATTCTATGCAATGCTTAGTTGCAATCCTCTCCTCCTAATTAGAATGGGACTTTCATGCATTACAAGAGCTTCATTCAAGTGCAGGTGGAAGGGAGTCTTGGCTTGACTGGCTGTAAAATGCTTTCATATCTATAGATGTGTTCTGTGAAGCAAATATGAAAGGGAAAAAATATACTTGCATAGTGTCTGAAAATGCAGTTAACACTGCTATAGGTGGTAAGTGTGAGATAGAAGGGAGAATGATTGAAGGGATTCAGAAGAAGAGAGAGAAATCAGATGAGTGACAAAGAGGGCTTCTGAAAATGCTTTCAAATTCCCTACAAAATAAACAAAAAACCCTCACAAGAACAAAACATTTACTGAATTAGTCAAATTGCGAGGTAAATGAGTCATAATATAGAAACAAAAAACTTCCACAAGCAGATAGCAGGCAACGTAAGTGTATTTTTGCTGTGAAAATTTTTTAACTAAGGTAGTACTGCTATGTTCCAGGGTGTGGACTAAAGTGCTGTGTCCAGAGAAAAGAAAAAAAAAATAAAAGGATGCATTTCCCTATCTTATAATTGCTATAAAACAAAATATTTATTCTGCCAAAACCATGTTAATTTATTTCTTCCTTAAAAGCTGTGTAAGAATATGGTCTAATATGGCCAAGGGTTTATGGGAAATAAATAGAATGCATTATATTGAAAATGGATTCCTGAGAAAGATCAATAAATGCTATATGCAGAAGAATGAAGTTATCAAAATGTAAATATTTTAAACAAAACAGAATTTAACAATTTCCAAGATAAGCTATTCCCTCAAAGAACACTGATGACATTTTCTAGTTTACATAATGTAATTAAATTCAAACCTGAAGAATTTGAATTCCTCCCAAAGACATTATTGGCAATGTGATTTAATGTGGTGATAAGGATGAAAATGTAGCATATCTGAAGGCCACAGGATTTTTATGAAATTACATTTAAAAGCTGACAACAATTGTTTACAGGGTTGTTTTTTTTAAAAAAACCTACTCAGTAGTGTCCTAGTGAACAGACCTTTTCCTTTATTAGCAGCACAGCCCTGTTCCTGACACAATTTGGGTCAAGTTCACCCCAATGTAACATTGATTGTCTTACAAAATCTATACCAGGAGAAAATGACCCATTTTTGTCTTGTGAACACAGTATAAGGAACATGTGAGTCATTGCTTTCATACAAATAATAAACCATTTTGTGTATATTCTTTCAGCATTAAGAGAGATTAAGACAGGTTTTATATACACAGTTTTCTCACAGTTGTTTTTTTTGTTCATATGATAGGGGATTTTGTGAGCTGAATGCTGACTTAGAGCCAAGAACTCCAGGGGTTCATCCTTTTTTCTGTCACTAACTAATCTCTCTTATTATATTGTAAACCCACATTTCATCTGCAAAACAGGGATACACTATTTCTTATCCTATAAAATCATATTATAAATGTGTGTATCATAAATGTCCTTTGATCCTTTGGTATTATGAGTGCCTCAAGTCTGGTAAATTAGACTTCTTCAGTCAGGTTAGATTAATTCTGTGAAGCATGTCTTGGCACTGGTGGGGGGAACATCTCAAAAGGTGACAAAGTTTTACTGCTGATGAGTGAGGGTCATTTACCTTGCTGAGTTGAAAGGGTCTCTAGCTAGGATTAAAAAGGGAGAGAGCTATTTGTATAGTGATACTTTCCACTGGAGAAGCTTCACAGTCAAACTGTCCCTCTTTAAAGGATTTATTTGTTCTGTAAGAATGTCATGGCGTGACCCTAGAATGACAGTGAAATGCTATTTATAATATTTAGCCAGTCATCAGAAATGACTAATTATCCCTCTCCTGGAATGTACAGGCTCTGATGACTCATGTAATATGCTCTTATTATCTCATAATTTGGCTTTTCTGATGCGTTCAAAAATATGTACATATGTGTAGTAATAGTAGTACTTAACATCTGCCTTTCTTAAAGTTCTGTAAATTACATACTCTGCAATTTTTAGGTAAAAACTATTGCAACTCCTGTGATGTCTCCTGGCAGGCTTTGAATACATGTTAGTCAAGGAAGGAGGATCAAAGGCAAATCCATTTGTGGTCTCTCAGATCTGACCTTCCCTTAGAAAATATTCAATGAAAAGTTTAAAATGACTCTTTACAAAAAGGCAAAAGACTGTAGCAGAAAAACCATGAAATGTGTAGTATGAGCTGCAGCAGGACCAAACCACCAGTTCATCTGTTTCTGAACTGGAAAATCAGATTAAGTAGTCATATAATATGTAAAGAAATATCTGCTTCTTTGAGTTTGCTACTTGACTGTTACTATGTATTAATTTTTGTAACTTCCTCCTAAAGAAACCTTGAAAGTATTCATGATAAAATACCTTGAAGCCTCTAAACTGTGCTCTTCTGTGATTATTGTTACTTTGAACTTACCTGAATCTCTAATTTTCTGGATTTTATATTAAAAATTACCTAATTCTGGTGAAAAGTCAATAATTAATATTTTTTAAAGTATCAATATATTGTGATTACCTTTACTGAGGCACCTAAGAATAACTCACATTCCCATTTTATTGCTTAGTATAAAACATTCAATTAGCAGGAAGCTGTCCATCACTTTTATGATAAATGTTCTCAGTTAAGAATTGTATTTTAATGTGAGCTTTCTTTTTATCTCTGTTAAAAAAACCCAAACAAACAAAACACGAAATAGTAACCTAATAAATAGGTTACATGGATACTGGAAACAATTTTAATTGTCTTGATACAGACCAAGGCATTTTCCTTTGGTCTTCCCTATCCTTGGTGACACATTGAAGTGAGAGACCTAACCTGAAGATGGTCTTTTATTGTTTACTCTGGTGGAGTTTTAATTTAAAACATTCATAGCATCAGACAGAAGCTGATAAAATCACAAGCTTGTTGAAGTAGTCAGCAAGTGCCAAGGAGACAGAAGTCCCAGTTCCTGCAGTGAATGGGTGCTGATGAGAGGTAAAGCACATACTGTGGAACTGTGGATACTAATCCTTGTAGAAAGGGAGCAAGACTTGCATAGCCTGCAGAATTGCTGGTTAGCCGCTATCTGGAACTAATCTTCCTACCTCTCAGGCAGTTCCACTGGACTTTTACCCAGGGGAAGACCTGGGTAAAAGTCAGAGGACCCTGACTAAAGCCATGGTTCACTTTTATTCTTACCCTATGCATTGTTTGGGATATTTGATGAAAATAGGTTCCTGGCCAGAACAGCTGTGAGGCCCAGAAGACAGAAGAATAGCCAGTTGTGACATTTTTTATGCCAAGCAGCAATGAACGTGAACCGACAGTGACTTTTACTAAGAGCAATTCCTAACATTTCCCATGCTGTAATGAGCTAAAATGTTCAGTGTTATAATTTAACATCCTCCTTCTAATCAAATGTCTCTGGCATACTGAATAGGAAGTAAAAAGTAACACAATGGAGTGCAAATGTTATCACTCCTAATTTTACCTTTTGATTGGCTTCATATCCAATGATGAAAAAAAAAATCACCTTGTTGAGCAAGAATGAGAAAGAAAAATAGAGAAAACTGGAATCCTAGTGTGTCTTTTGACCTGTGCAGCAAGTTAATTATACACTTGAGAAAGCATCTAGCGTTGTCATGTTACACTGCCTGCATTTGTGTGTGCACAAGGCTGAATGTAAATACGTGTGTATATTAGCATGCATATACGCTTTATGCAACACTGCACTACTCGTGCTCAGTATTTCCTGAATTTGTTCTTTAAGTCATTGGTTTTAAGGGATGTAAATGAAGAAGAAGCATAACCCAGTGTATTTTAATGTATAGACAGTTACTCTTGGTAAAAAATAATTACTTAATTAAATGCTCTGGTGGACAGTGATTAAGGAAGGAAGTAGTAGATAAGTAATGAAAAGCGTATCAGTACAAAAAGTATCAGCAACTTAGAGAACGTGATAAAATATCTTTAGTGGGATAAAATAGGCACTGCAGACTTCTGCATTACATGATTTTACTGAGGCCTTCTCTTTCTTACACTATTTTCCACGAAAGCTTTTCTGTCAGTAATGCAGTTTTCCACTGCACAAAACTCAACTTCCAAATCAATGCAACCCAGAGATAAACTAGAACTCACTTTTACATTGCAGTCAACTTTGTCTGAGCAGACAGAACTTAAATGTTCTTGAAATGACAGTAACTTTCTTATATACAGAGAAAATGGAGGGTCTGCTGAAGAAGTGATTGTAGACGTCCAGTACACCATCCCACATCTTCTGCTCTGCTGTCTGCAGACCCTTCCTCAGGGCTAGGCAGGGATACAGACTCCTACAGCCCCACAGCCAGCTCTTCTTCCATTAGCACTTCCAGGCTACTGTGGTATTGGTATAACAAAGTCCTCCTGTACAAGATGGATCCATAGACAGTCAGTAGACTTGGAACAGTGGTCTCAAATCTACAGACTCCGAAGAGATATGGCTGGGGCTTTCAAACCTAGCTGAAATTCTTTAAGTTGTAATGCTCTGTAGAAATATGAAGTTATGAGATACATATTCGTCTCTTGTGTGCTGTTCATGTATATAGTGCAGGGAAGAAAAAATTCTTAGAGGGCTTAGACCAGTATTTTCTGTCTCTGTATACATATTTAGACACCTACAGTAACTAGGCTTATTGTAAGTATTACTGAGCAGCAAACTAAAAATCAAGTCACTGAATTATCTAAAAGTAGCCACAGCCCTATATTTAGGTGGTTGCATCTCAAAATTATTAATTTTTCAAATATATTGGCATAAATAAATTGTGAAGTATTTGTATTGAGATAGACCCTGAGAAGTCCATGTTGAAGAGGGCACTTGGCTTTGGGACAGTCTTTGTGTTCAGCTGTGGGAAACAATTACTTTTAGGCTGCTATTATGGCAAGGTGTTTTCAAATGTGATAATTTAATTCAGAGGTATGGCAGATCAAAAGGAATCTGTACAGAAAGGAGATGTAACAAGAAAGGAACAGATACAGACAGGAGTTTTTTGCTGTACATGACATTCTAAATTAGAGTGGAAGAAGTCTCTGTCAATAAGATCAAAAGGTGGGAACAGAGATGAAAACGCTTCTTTTACTGTTAATTATTATAAACCAGGTAGGATTGTATTTGAACACTATTGGCAGAATGTTAAGAAGTAGTCACAGCCACCCGCTTCCCCTGGGAGAAAAGTACTGGAGCATTTGAAATTAGAAGAAATAAATACTTTCTGGATGATTTTAACATTCTTTTCTGTTCACTGTTAACACTAAACGGCTGTATCACCTAACAGCCATTTTATGACATGCTGCCATTTTTTTCTTAAAGGTAAGCATGAATAGCTCAAGTTAAAATCCAGGGATTTTACATGGTTATTGCAGGAGGACAGCTTGGTCATTCAAGAGTGGTACTTTTTTCTGTGCCTGACATTTTTGAGACAGACATTTTTGATCTTTGATTGTTTTGCAGAGGGTGAAATATTGAATCACTCTGGGATCATTTAAGAGCCCGGGAAATTTCCCCATGCACTGAGGAAGCTCATTTATAGTTAATTCCTTAGGAGATAATTCAATTCTTGAATAAATTACATGCTTGTTTCACCTGCAGGTGTTTCTCCTGTTCTGTTCTAAAGTGCTGCTTAGTGTTGCTGAGCGCAGTTGGTAGCTGCTGTGATGGCCCCAGATGGAGCTGAATTTCAGTGTGTATGGGTGATATGCGGGGCTCCCAGGTCGTTTGAGGGGTTTGGAAGCCTTGGCTGGAGTTCAGCTGGCAGAGTGTGTACATGTACCTGTGTGTGTAGGTATCTAGGAGTGAACTAGGTGTCTGAGCTCCCCTTTTGATAGGTGAAACTCCAGTCAATACAGTTAATGGAGCTTGGAGAGCTGCTTGGCCACCCAAAGCTGTTGTCCGTTTCCAGATGTAATAAGTAACTCTTCTGACTCTGTTGACTACAATAATCTGATCTGCTTTGACTGTGGTGGGAAATTAGACATCCAGATTGAAGGTAGGCACCCAAATAGACACATAAAAATTGAAGTGTCAGACTCTGAGTCAAAGCCCACCTACAGCAAGATATTGCTGATATTTTCACTTCATGACCATTTGTTTCTTGCACTCTGCTGTGGAACTTTCATGTGTGGAATTGTAAAATGCTTACACCTGGGCAGGCCTATCAAATTCAACGCTGGTGTGAATAAATCCAATATAGATTTTTCTAAACAATCTCATAAAAAGTTGAACACTGTGCTGTAACTTGTATCCTTTTATGCCCTCAAATTAATGTCTTTGCTGCTGCTATTGTGTCTTTTCCCTTTCTGCATGGCACTTTCTGAAAGACTGCCTTACTCACCTATGACTTGCATTTCCATTGATAGTTTTAGGTAAAACAGGTTTTCCTTGAATATGAAAGAGGAACTCGAATACAGCAGTTGTGTTTTCCATGAAATTAGTTTAACTGGTTTTATACCACTGGAGATGAAATTTGTTCCTCTCAGATTACAATTTCTCATGGGATGAGTTGCCTCAGGAGGTGTCTGTAACACTGGTGGCTTTAGCTGAGGTGCTGCATCTTAAGGTGGTTAAAGCAGGACATGCCTTAGCTCCTGCCTCTTTTTAGTTGCAGATGTGGTGCTTGGCACCTTGCAGTCCCTTTGGGTTCTGCTGCAAAGCATCTCAGCTCCCCAAAGCAGGAGAGAAGTTGTAATGTTGTGCAGCTGGCAGTGTTTGTGTCCCTTCCTGGCTGTAGGTCTACACTCCAGCCTTGCTCCCATTGATCAACCCAGTGTAAAAAGCAAATGGCTTTGTACCCACTCACATTGGGACTGCACGTGCTGGCATTTTCCTCTTCCAGTTAGGTACTTAAACCACAGCTCTGTACCTTCATAATCACTGGGAAACCTAAAATCATATTGCTTTACTACTTTTTTTTTCCCTTTTCTTCTTTGAACAGCTATATACAGTATCAAAAAATGAAGGAATGTTTTTTTTCATGCTTGTATCTTGAAATATTTCCATTTAGGTACTTAAGGGTATGGAAAGGGATTTTTTTTTAAATATTCTATAGGAGCAAACAGAATACAAATAAAATCATTTAACATGTTTTGTGTTTCAAGACATTTTATTTCTTAAAGGAAAATTAGAAGCAGAAATGTTTGGGAAGAAAAGAGCTAGAAAGGTTTGGGAGGAAAATTGATGCTGCCTTAGATAACTAGAGGTCACTAGATGACAAAAAGAGTTATTTCATGTTCAAAAAAATGGTAAATTTTAACTAAAAGTCTTTCCTGGTTCAGCCACAAAATTAGGAGAGCAACTAGAAATTAAAACACAACTTAGAACAAAATTATAAAAGAGAAATCAAATACTAATCAATACAAATTAGAAGTAAGAAGTATGGAAAGTTTATAGGGAAAGCCAGAAACAGGAAATGAAAAATCTGTGGTTGGCAAGGCGAAGGACAATAAAAAGGTTTTGGTGTATTAATAGCAAAAGTCCTAACCATATAAGCCACTAGATGGAGATAGTAAGATTGTTACAAGTGATTGGAAAGCACCATAAGTGCTAGAAAAAATATTTTTATTCTACATTTTGAAAAATGCTTGATGCAGTCTCCATGTCATAAGTGTGCTAAGGCACTTTCCAAAAGGCCTGGGGGAAAGAAAGAAAGATGTGAAGCAGCTGCTGCTTGGACTAAAGACTATTTAAAATCAATAGTCCTGGACAACTTTCACACAAGAGTCCTAAAGGATCTGTTGAGGAAATCTCCAGTTCATTGATGCACCTTGTTGAAGGATAAAAAACCCACCCAACAATTCAAAACCATATAAGAAACAAAAAAAACCCCACACAACAACCCATCACCCCCCCAAAAAGCCCCAAACAAAATCCAAACAAACATTCCCACCTTAAAACATAGGCTGATACCCGTGCAATAACTGCTTTGCTATAATTTTAAACAAAATTAAATGGTCTCTAATAATGCAAGAAATTGTTAGTTTAATCAAACATAGTTAAAGCAGGGGATATAAGTAGATTATTTTACCATATGCTATCTAGCTTTTTACTTGAGACTTACAAGTTGATTAATAAAAATGATTATAGAAATAATAGAAGTGCATAGTTTTGGCCAATTGATGGTGTAATCAGAAATGCAGAAGGCATATATTAATAAATGAACAGATGAATCCTGTAAATCAGAGTGCAAAAATAAAAAAAATCCTGAGTGTGAATTCTGTACTAAATTTCTTAGTACATCATCTATATTTATAAATTCAGATTTTTAAATTGTGAGAATAAATGTCTGGATTTGGTGATGAGTCAGCAAGTTATGTTGCAAAAGTTTAGAGAGTGTCAGAAAGATGGAGAGAAAAAAGTGAAACACCAACTAATTGTTCACCTAACAGAGGCAGTGATGAATTATCTACTTGTGATATGCTCAAAACCCACACGTTAGATAAATTGTACTGAAAGCAGTAGAGAAATAAAAGGGAAAGAGGGAGAAAGGAAGGATTATGCATGTTGCACGTGTTGTCATCAGTTCCAGTTTTCATTTTTGAGTGAAAAAAACCTACATTTTGTGTGTGTGTGTTTGAAAATACATTTGACATACATTCAGACAAGCTTCTCAGTCTTGCTGTTTGCTTTTATAACCATAGTTCTATTTAAAATTCTTATCAATATACATAGTCAAAGAAGCTTCTGCACCAGTTGTGTATTCATTCATATTTTATTAATTTAAATCTTGTCCCATGCTTAGGATTAGAAGATGACAGGAGTGGACATTTAGTAAAACCATTAGCAGCAATACTGCCTAAAATGTGGGTTTGGTTTTATGTTGGCTAGATTCTTTTTGTTTGTCTAATAACCATCCATGTCTATGGGAGAGAAATTCAGAAAAAATATGACCTTTCAGTTGCCATGTGTCATCTGTGTTCAAACTACAAAATACCAGAAGCACTAGCTTTAAGCTTAGAAAAATGCTTATTGTTCTATTTATATTTCTTAAGCCGTGTATGTAGAAAATCCCAGTTGCTTAAAAAGAGCAGTGCTGTAAGTGCTGTTCCTGAGCTGATAAAGTCTGCTTGGCAAAGCTTTGTAAAGGCACTCAGAATCAAAAGTGAGTCTGTTTACCTCTTGAAAATGCTTTCATAGGAGGTTCTGGTTAGCCATTTCCAATAGAGAATGGAGCAGTTGATCAGATAGCAGCTAAACTAATGAAAAGCATCATGGAAGTGACAGGAAGATTAATTAAGTTCCTCCAGTTGTATTCACGTGTTGTGGTACAGAGTTCCTTCGGGTACTGCTGCAGTTAAATGGTATTCATGGTGACAAATATTGCACATTTCCAGAAGTGACACTTCTGAGTCAAGGGTAAAAAACACATTTGGTAGTTTTAGCCCATGAAGAATGTTCAAAACCAAAGATGAGCCTCTGTGGTTGTTTAAAATATACAAATGTAACTTGCTCCTTCCCTTCTTATCCTTTATGGTAACCTCAGGAGATTAGTAATGAATCACAAAATCTGCATTATTGTGTAGTATGTCTTAAACTACTCCAGATGGCTTCAAAATAAAAACAAACCAAGCTTCTAGCTGATGTACTTAGTATATTTGATTTGAGGCACAAAAATATGTGTGCTTGGAAACATTTTTAATTGCTTTTGGAGGCTTACAAAACTGTGGCTTTTTTGCTGTTCTTTCTTTCTGCACCGTGGTCACTAATAGGAATGAAATAGCTTCAATATATAAATTTCTAAATTATGTGGAAATTCTAATCCCACTTTTCTTGCAAGAATCTTTTAACTTTGGGATGCATTTGATGAATTAGTAGGCCAAATGTGATTTGGCTTGCTTCTCCCATTTTATTTTCAGAAATGGATGATTCCGCAATAAATTTTTGTTCTTAATAGCTGTCTCTCTACAGCAGACAAAATTTATTTTAGGAAAATCTGGAAACCTCTGAGATGTATGAGATCTTTTCACCTACTATGCATGATGCATAGACTTAAAATGTAGTGTCACTAGTGTATTTGTTGACTATTATTACACTTCTGCCAGCAAAGAGTTCCTCGATGTGCTTCTTTATTTGCAAGAACTGACTCGTGATCAGCCTTACTAACTCATATTCATCAAAGTGAATTGGTCAGAGTTTGGGTATAAATCTAATATTAGTTGCCTCCTGGGAGAGTTCAAGACTGGAAGAGGGTTTTCCAGGAATCTAGGGAATTAACTGGGTGCATTAATATTAAATATTAATTAGTCTCTGCAACAAACTTGACTGTGAGTGGCTTTAATACTTGCTATGGAGGCATTGTGTAAATCAGTGGATAGATAAAAATCAGTAGAAAGTAGAGAATACAGGAGCTAGTTCATGAAGTGGCCCTCTGCCTCTAGACAAAGTCAGGGATGGAGAATAACCTGCAGTTTTCCCAGGTCTGTAGAAATGTAGATTATGTGCTGTTCTTCTGGGCCATGTGTGCTATCTGCTTTTTGTTTATTCCAAGGAGCTGATGTCTTGTGGGTTGTTCTGCATTTTGAAAATCTGCCCTTTGTGGCAAAGCCTTTACCAAGGTGAGAAAGGGCAGAAAAGCTCAGGATGCTATCATGAAGAAAAGAAACAGGTTGTTGGAAAAGAGGATTTCAGGGAGTAGAAATTGCTTCTATTATCAGAAATAAGGATGAGGGGTAGCTGGTTTGGGAGAAGGTAATTTTTTTCTTGTTACTTTTAGGCTATTGCTGAATCATAAGGGTTTGGGGGTTTTGTTTTCATAAGTGAACCACGCATGCATGAAAATATGATAATTTTGCAGTTGACCGGCATCTGTAGCAAAGTTAAATGCTGGTTAGCCTGTGCTGGCTTGTTGATGATTGGGAGTTTGCACCATGGGCTGACATCATGGGCTAATTTGCTCATTCATTCTGCATGATCCTGCATGCCCAGCCTGGGTCTACTCAAATCTCTGGGCACACATAAGTGTTTGCTGCTCCTGACTGTGCTTCCCTACAGCTGTTTTCAGCAGAACCCTCAATGCTTGCATTAAAAAACCAGCCTTTTGGGATTGCAATTACTAAACTAAACCTTGCTTTCACTGACAGTGACAATAGCCCACTCAGGGAATAAAATTTGGTTTTTTGTTCCTTGCTTGAAACCCTGCTTCTTTTTGCAGCTTAATAATGTGTACATGTTGTACATGCATAAACGAAAGCAGAGTTTGTCATGGAGTATGTGAATTTGGGATGTGAAAGCTTGCCAGTGATTTTTCCCTCCTACCTTGCATTTCTATAGATGAAATGAATAGAAATTAAAGTTCTTGTTTTAGTTTCTTTGGTTACTTTAATCGTATACTTACTCCCAGAACACAGATAAGATGCAGTAGGGAGGGAGGTTGTCCTGCTTGTATTACATCCTACAGGACAAAACCAAATTGGAGGTAGCATTCAGAACCAAGCGGCAGAGAACATGTCAGTCTATGTGGCACTTTGGTGTTTACATTTCCTGGGGATCTGACCTGCCATCAGACACCATGGAATTGGTACAGGTTTGTCACAGAACAGCCATTTCAGGAAGGGGTGTTTGAAGGCAGCATGGTCCTTGCCTGAGCACCAATAGCACATCTACACAGACATCAGCCTTCTGTACCCAGGCTCTCAGATGATGGCATGAATCAGCAGGCATATTGTCTTGGTGGAACATCGAGAGCAGAGTTAGCCTACATCTTGCAGGGTTTGACTCCTGGCAGAATAACCCCTAGCCTTTTTTCCTCTGATAAGGTAAATGCAGCTTAGCAGGCAAATGCTGTGCCTGGGTGCAGACTGTCTTAAAGGACGTCATGCAGTGCCTCTGCAAAAGCACTTCAGAGCTGGAAAAGGAGCTGAAGGATTTCACAGAGAATTGATTCTCTGAGCTTTTACCCTCAGTGAAGGGAGAGGAGGGAATGCTTGTGCCTCAGAAGGCTCCTGATAGTAGCCTATATCTACTGCTCAGAGAACATTAGAGTGGTTCAGCTGAGGTGTTTTGAACCATATTTTGAGGATGGTATTTTCCCCTGTAGCGAGGTGTCCTTGCCTGTATTGTAGAAGTGAATGAGCATTGTAATGATGAAATCAAGTAAAGGAATGTGCCATGACCCTCTGTTATTTGCTGTCCGCACTGTGCAGTTGAAACATAGGCCGTGATTTCTAGACAGCTGCTTTTTTAATTTTTTTCCCAGGGGGTTTTAGACAGCATTTCTTCACTGTTTTAGGAGTTGTTCAACTTACATTCTTAGTCAGTTTGACCCACACAAGAAGTCTTACTCTTCCTGCCTTGTGCACTGTGGCCTCAAAGTGCACTCCTGCGCTGTATGCTTTTTAGTTTTTCTTTTTAGCAAAGCTTATTTTGGGGTATATGTGTACCACAGATCTCTCGTTTCAGGGCTTGCCTCTTCCTAGAGGCTGTTGAAGTAAGAAAGGGCACTGAGAAAGGCTAGATATCAGAAATGAATAGCTGTGGGACTACCAGTGAGGGACAGGACTGAAATATGTTCCCCAGTTCCCCGTGAGTGTTTAATCTCAGTAACATTCATACAGGTAGCATGAAACCTTGTGAGGGCAATGCTGCAGAGGATTCTTGCTGAGAGATGCACAACAGCACTGTTCACCAGGGCTCTTGCCTCTGCTGCTGCAACTGGAGCGTTCCTTGGCTGCTGTGCTGCTGCGATAATTTTGCCCGAAGTGATTGGACCTCATGAAATAGTACTTATTGTGTGGTGGTTTTACAAATAAGAAGTGGAGCTTTAAATGAATTATACCTGTCATCCTCTTTCCTGTAGAATGAAAGCGTTCATCCCATTAGATCCTATTATAATGAAATAAACGTTTCAGCATACTGTCCATTATTTTTTACCTTTATTTAGTATAAGTGTATTATCACTGATACATACCATGCTGACAGCAGGAAACCAATGTCCTCTATTGATTCAGAGAAGAGACATATGTGCATAAATACAGACCACACTGTCTTCACCACACTGCCTCACTGGCGTGTGTCGGATCCATCCCGAGGCACTACATGTACATGGTGGAGAGTATTTCAGTGTTCCTTTGGTCTTTCTTCTGAAGATACTGCTAGTTTGTACAGCAGCAGGGACTGTGTGTGGACCTATTTACAACAAACTTAGGACCACTCCATTTGCCATGGAACAATAAAATACCTACCAGCTGTTAATGACTTATCAACCTGGGCCAGAAAGCAACTAGAGACCTGGAGGGTGAAAGGTTGTAAACTCCATTACAGATCCTTGTTGTCATGTATCTCCTGTCCTCACGCTTTGTTACTCAGGCGAAGAAACTGTAGTTTAAAAAAATCAGTTCAGCTGTATTGAAATTGAACCACCTATTTGTCAGTTGCTTTTTAAAAATAGAAACAGACTTGGCTTTATCCAACGTTTGGATTGAAATTGTTTATTGAAGTGGAAGTATCGATTAAAAAAAAAAAAAGTCTTAGGAGTACATGATCTTGGAAAGTGCCAGGCATCTTTATCTTCTATTGAAGTTGGGGTATTGAGGCACTCAAAGCTTCTCCTGGAGCCTGCCCTTCAAAGAAAAATACACTAACAATATACGCTTTGTCTTTCCCATCTATTATGTAATTGAGCACGTTATGTCACAAAACGCGTTTACTGCCAAGGAAAAAAAAAAGCCCGTACAATTTTAGAAGGGCTTATTTTTTTTTTTTTTGTCCAAACCAGAGTTAGGTTAACCAGGATATAAGAGCATGTCGTTGCCAGCCCGTTAAAGAAAAGATCTGTTTGTAGTACTCTTAGTCCTGATGTCACAGGCACAGCAAGGACATCAGAAGGAGGAGTCAGATTACAGTAAGAATGGGCAGTGCAGCATGCAGCCAGAGTAAACGCTAAATCAGACAGGGATTGTATCAGGGATAAGACTGCCTGCAAAGCGCTCATCCTGAGGAGGCACACTGCTCTCTCACGCTTCTCGTGCTGGGAAATTTCCACATAATGTAGAATGAAAAAGCTCTGTTTTACATGTCAGCCCTGTGCAGGAGCTAATGCTGAATACACAGCGGTGGGATCCTGACTGCATGATTAATGAGAAACATAATGTATTTTGGTAAGTGTTAACCGCGATGTAATTCTGCTTCTGCTCACATTATCAATAGGAGTGATTATTACAGATTTCGGATTCAAGAACATTTCGTGCTGGCACGCACCTAAAACTGACAACTGGGGAATCCTGCCGGCTGTGCAGTTTGAAAGGATTCCATTGTCTGGGAAATTTTCTGTTTGAGTGGGCTACTGCGTAGTTCTAGCGGTTTGAAAAACAAGCTAGATTAGATGAACTCGTGCTAGGTTTGTTTTAAATGAACTTGTGTTTCATCTGCCGAGAGGGGATGAGAAATGCTTGTGAGGCATGGGAAGTTTTAGACTAACTTAATGTAATGGACGAGCTGCTACTGCACTGTCAGTGCTGGGGAGGCACAGTGAACCTCAGTATTTCATTCAGCCCTTAGTTTGAAGAATTCAAAGGTACAAAGGCAAAACAATGTTTTATTTGCAGTGCTGTGATTGCCAAATACTCTGCATTGTGCAGATCGCTGGTGTGGGGTTGCCTCCTTTCATGCCACAAAATGCATATTATTTTAAACCTTTAGGGGTCTTGGAGCTGTTAAATATTTGTGCAGAGTTCAGTTTTGTTGCTTGATGGAAATTTTCCTTAGGCTTACAGCTGAGCTGGCTGCATACCCTAAAAACATGCTGGAGTGTAAAGCTATGTCTAAGCAATGTAAGCGCTGCAGTACTGGGTTGGGATGTACGATTGCAATATAATGCTGCAAGTTAGTGCTGTTAAAGAGCAAAGAAAAATGAAATAGTGAATTTGGTGGTGTGATGGAAAATGCTATTCTTGACTGCTTGAAATCTCATCTAGTCTCACTGTTAATTTATAGCTGCATAATACTTAGAATGAACCCAGAGCAGGGAGTTGGAGGATTTCTGGGACATTCAGCAGCTTTCTCAGTTTCATTAAATATTGAATCAGGAGTTCACTTTAAGCTGTAAGGGAAGAACTTCTGTAATATTCTCAGCCCTTTCAAAAAAGTACTATGCCTTGGTCCATACTAAGCATTATCTTCTTATTTTCATAAAATTAAAGAGTGTGTATGTATGTGTGTGTGATTTGTCTTTAACAGTGAAATACATCAGTTATAAAAGCAGATAGGTTTTTGATGCAAGCTGGTCTAGCGGAAAAAAATATACAAATTGGTTGTCAGAACTGTTCTTCATCCCTTTCAAAGATAAATTTTCAGTGCTTTAGCTGTAGTACATTTTCAAAAGACTGAGGAAGAATGGGCAAGCACCATGGTTTTAGGTTTGATTAATTCAAGTTAAGTCTCTTCACTATTAAAAAAGTCAGGTTCATATGCTACTCATTTCTTTCAGGTATTTTTTTACCTTTTACTGCATTGTAAGCGCAAGATGGATTGGTTGGGGTTTTTTTAACAATCAGTTATTCCTGTGCAGGATTAAAAGTTGCAGTTTCCTGAAGTTATAGAGTTAGGGGTATTAGGTATATGTTAGCTGCATGGTATTTAATTTTATCTATTTTTTTTCCTTTCTATAATCTTCAGAAACATGTAATGGTGATCAAACTTTTTTTGGCGTTACTTTGAAAAAATAAATATCTCTGTTTTTTTTTTTTTTCTGGTGCAACACAAGTTTTTAAATGTAAAGAACTGCTTTGTGCTTCCTCTCTGCTTTGTAGGAAATTTCACTTCTGAGAGCAGAGCTGAAAGTTTCTGCTAGGCAGGTTCTCTGTCTGCTGTGTTCAGTCTGAAGTTTCCTTCAATATTAAGTTTTAAATGAATGTTCTTGTTCCTATCTTTTGCATAAGGAAGCATGAGCTGGGGGATAATGTTTAGCTGTGGTTATTCTGGGTATTTTCTTGCTATTTTGGGTATTGCTCTATCTGTGAGAAACCAGAACATCTGTAATCTCACCTGTCCCTGTTACTGCACAAAGCAGTATTGCACAGAGCCAGATGAAAGCTTGACTGCGTACATCGCGCACCTACTTTGATTTCAAATTGCTACAGCTATCATATAGACAGTATTGGAATTTTATTTTTTCTGAGGGAAAAAATATACTTTTCTATAAATATTAATAAAGATTTCTGTAGCATTTTTTGGAGCTTTTGGGGTTTTTTTTTAAATTCATACATGC
The DNA here is from genome assembly GCA_013399225.1 of Rhipidura dahli. Taxonomy (NCBI): domain Eukaryota; kingdom Metazoa; phylum Chordata; class Aves; order Passeriformes; family Rhipiduridae; genus Rhipidura; species Rhipidura dahli. Next base: position 513,505 of record VXAC01007459.1, on the reverse strand, counting down.
AAATATTGGGCCACATAAGTATAGAAAGGGCAGAAAAAGAAAGCATTTCTCTGTTTGTATGCATCTTGTTTGGCTTTCTGGGCCTTCTTGTCTATTTGCTGCTGATGTAAGGTGTCATAGTGGGAATGCGTGTATGCTCTAAGGCTGAAATAAACACTGAAAATGATTTCCATGGAAAGTAAGACCTAACCCTCAGACAGTATTATTGTTATGGGGCAAGTGTTAATGGGTGAAGTGAGTTTTTTAACTATCAGAGAGAGAAGTTGCTAAATTCAGGAATTTGTTGTTATGTTTCTCTCTCTTTTTAAAGCTGTAGCCTCCAAGAAAATATTCTACCTTTATCTTACATCCTACTATGTACATTGTACTGTTTGAGCTGAGCCTTCAAATAATTAAACTCATTGTAACCCTTCTAAATTCATGACCCTTTATTTCACATTGCAACCGAATTCTGACATAGTTGTTTTAAGAACTGCTGATTTTCACTCACCATGCTGTGCTTTTGAGTTTGTTGTTTGGTCACCGTGGATACATTTGTTACTTATTGTATTGATTTTACCTTCGTCATTTCACGCTGAATAGGAATATGGAATTGTAATAATAATAGTAATAAAAATCCTACAAAATGATGTGGTATGTTTATAGAGTAAGCTTAAAGCCAATGAAAATAATAAATTTCTGTCAAGTGTTATCATAGGGAGAGGTTTTGCACTTAGGGAACATACATGCGCACCTCAGAGCAACTTTTGCCCGCGTTTATCGCCAAGTTAATAATTTAGCGTCAGATAAAAGTCAGCTGTGACCGTCCTCAGCAGTTGCGAGAGGAGGAATGGTGGGTGGCTGACAGTCGCATGCTGCTCCGGGGGAGCCTCCCCAGCCCTGCTGCACCTGAGGGCTCTGCTGTGGCCGGTGGCCAGGGCCGGACGCTGCCCCTCTGCCTTACGAGGCCCCACCGCGGCCTTGGCTCGGCCACCTCGCCATGGCTGCGCCTTGCTGGGCCCGGCAGCGCCGGCGGCCACGGGAGCTGGCTTGTCCTGGAGCACGGCGGCCCCGCGGCCGCCCCTGGGGGTGGCCACTGTGGCTGGGGCAGGTGGAGAGTGCTCTCGGCCAGGGGAAGGGGCAGCGGGGCTGGGGGTCCTGCTCCGCTCCACACGGCGCGGCCGTTGGGCCGGGGACAGGCCGCAGTGGTGGGGCAGCTCTGGGACGGTGAGCGCGGGGCCTGAGCGCCCGGGGAACCTGGCTGGCACTGAGAGCAAACTGAATCTGCCACCCCCAGCACCAGGAAAAAGCACCACCCCCATACTATGCCTTTACAGAAGAAGCACAACTCAAAAAAACCCTTTAAATTTACAAAAAGGTAGAGGAAAACAGTGTACCTTTTCTTTTTCCCCTGCCTCCTCTGAACCCAGTTACTGTATTAAGTAACTTCTGTTCTCAACGTTTCACATTATACAGGAAATTAATATATTGGGATGGAAATTAATATGCAATGGGGTAAAATACAACATTAAGGGAAACGGACAAATAATTTTTGCCTGAAAATGCCATAATATTTCTGGTTTTGTGGTGGCTGTTTTAATTTTCAGAGGGGTATTTTGAGTCAATGTTGTAGAATATAGTAACTCATCTCCATACATACTACTATTCTGAATATCACTTTTTATTTCTGGAGCACTTTCTTGAAGAAATTCATGCTGGATGAGTCACGGAATGAAAAGAATACCCCCCCACCCCAAATCCCATTGCCTCTTTAAAGAAAACACACATCATACAAGCCAACCAACCAACTACTGGAACAGGGAATTTTTTTTTTCCCCCCAATAAAAATATTAGGTTACTACAGGTTTGCTTTTAGGAGGTTATATTTCCTTCTAGGTTAGACACCGTGGAGGCCTTTAGTACCATTTCTGTTTTCATTTAAGTCAGGATGAATCTGTGTTGATAAGGCTGTTTTTCTAACATCATTTTGAGAAGCTTAGATACTGGATTGCTAACTGTTTTATCACCAGCCATCTGCAATAAGAAAGTGTAGTTAATATATAATGGATGCTGTATGTGACAGAAGAATTCAGCTGAGCAAGCCAGTGTATAGGATCTTGAAAACTGCAGGAGCCTGATGTTTATATTTGGAACATTACAGCCTCCTGGGCAATGAAGTTTGGATCTTGAAGCACTGAATAATCATTAATGCATGTATACATAATAACACTAAAAAAAAATCCTGTTTCAACTTACAGAAACTGCTCTGTGCTAGATTGCACCCTTTTAGTTTCTGTTACAGAAACTATTCATTTAAAGTGCCACTAAATATATCCAGTATGTTGCCATAACAAAAAGGTACTTTTGCCATTTCAGAGACAAAAAAAAAGTTATTCCAAGTGTAACTTTTCTTGTGGCTGACAGAATTGCTCCAAACCCAAAACTGAAATCAGTGGTTTCCTGCTTCATTAGAGGAGATTAGATCACAGTTGCTTCAGCTGAAGGTTCTTTAACAAAGTGTGTGTGCGCTCACGTGCTCACATGAATTTGTCTGTGCATATTTTAACTGAAATGTAGAATCTAGTACTGCATGCCTTCTTAACAAATAATCTTCCTTCTGTTAAGAAATGAAATTTAAAAAGAAACCAGATTTTAAAATTTTTCATCGTGATATCATACTTCCGTCTATTTTATTTTTTTTTCTAAAAAGAAATTCATATTAATTTTTACAAAATATTTAAAAATAATGAGAGCCTTTGACTGAATTATATCAAGAATCATATGGCTTATACCTATCTGTGCCTGTGTGCAAATATCCTTCCACGTTATTTTGATTTCGTTTCATAAGCTAGTGGCAATTCTAGAAATTCTTGCAATTACAAAAATGTTAATCGGGTTACAGGAATCCCTTTAAAGATTTTGCCTCTTGTTGATCTAAAGAAGATGGTGGTATTTGAAAAAGGAGAAATATATTTGGTCTGGCAAAAGGAAATATTTCAATTTTCTATTAGATCATGAGGAGTTCTTGAAATACAATAGAGGTCGTAAGGGCTTCAGTTTTTAAAAAGAAGATATTACATGTAATATACTGCAAAGATTAGTTTTGCAGCTGAAATTGCATAGATGATTGGTAACATTCAGAGGAAATGCAGCAAAAGAGAGAAATACCAAAGCTTGAAGTGTCCGAGATTGCACTTGAATTAAATTGCTGGGGATGAAAATGGGAAGAAGCTTTTCTCAATTGTAGGGCTAAGTCGTTATATGGCAAAGCCACGTTCTGTAGGTCAGCCTGTATGCTCAGTTATTTTAGCAACACTTCTTTGAGAAATCTGCTTAGGGGTGAAAAATCTAATACACAAAGCTGCATTACTGGCATGCTCATATACTTAGACTTCCTTGCTCATTTTATTGAGCACTTCCTTCAGCTCATCAGTCTTATGCTCACAAACATCTTCCTCTTAGGCATTTTTTTTCTATGTACATATGCACCATGAAGAGTTACTGCAATCCTAAGTAAGGTGTGACATCTTAAAGTAGTTGGCAAAGGTCTGGATCAAATGCAAAATATGAAAATGTAACCGTAATTTCTAACTGGAATCGTAAGGGAGACTCCTATGGAAGTTCAATTACTATACACCCTTGCCTCTTGTTAACACATGATAATACAATTCTGTCTCTTTTGATGCTTACATTTAAAATTTATTTAGGTTTAAGAAAATGGTGAGACATCTTGGGTCTTTATCTGGTGTTTAAACAAAAGTACTTGTTCTCCCTCTGCATTTTTTTTTCTCCTTTTTCCCTTATTTCCCTTCCCCCCTCCTCCCCCACCCCACAATTTCTGCTTTAGGAAAGGTTACATCTATTTTAAAAAGGTGGGGTTAGATCAATCTATTTCTATTTTTTATACCTCTGCTGGCTGGCTGAACCAGTTGTTTGGAAATCATGAGAAATTCTTTCATCACTATGGGTTAAGGTCCTGGTTCTTTTACCAAGCCAACTAATTTACTCTGTTATGTAGTCCCTGCTGGTTTCAGAATTTAAAACCATAATGTACCACTTGCTTCTCAAGTAAAGCTTGAAAAGCTCCTGGGGTTTCATAATGTATAGTATCTTCATCTCTGAAGCAGCTACAGGAAATGCAAAAAGGAGATTGACAAGTGAGTGTCTGCTAACTCTGGGCATGGCTGTTTGAAATTTTAGCATAGGCTTAGGGTCTCAAAGGGCTTTGGCTCATAGTGGTAATTTTTATACTGTGTGTTGTTTATGTTTGTTCTTTATTACAATGCAAACCAGTAGTCTCTTCCCCAATTCCCTCCATCTGAAAACAAGATAGAACCTAAAAAGCAGGTTTATGCTAGAAAACCCCCTCTGAATATTAAAATTGCTTTCTGGAAAACAAAGGAAAAAAACTAGGCTTAATTTTCTCTTTGAGTATTACTTCATAGCGGTTCTCTTATTTATTTCCTTTTATGCTGGAATTGAAAAAGCAGATGGACAATTCATTGAAATGAAAGCCATGAAAATTTTCTCAGCTTCTTTTGTTCTTGTTGACCTTGTTTACTCAGTTTGTTTACTATGGAGTATAGTAAGTTATGAAGATAGAGGGAGATAATGGCTGTGTTTTCCAGTATTGTTACCCATCGTTGCACTAGGGGTCAATACTGAATGAAAAAAAAGAAAACAAAAAACCCCAAACAAGTTAAAAAACACAGAACCTTGACAAGCTCTGCAATTGTGAATGCAAAAGGAAGGAGCAGGTGGAGAGGAAGCCAGTCTTGGCACTGCAAAAAATATCATTGCTCTTTTTGCAAAGCCAAGTCATTTTTCAGTAGTGACCTGAGGGTCTACTGTCTCTATAGTGCAATGTTTAGCAAATTAGGTTTTGTTTCCTGGTATTTACCTGTGATAGCAAATCCACTCACCTCCTGTCAAAACCAGCAATGTAACAGGTGCATTCAGTTTGTCAGATATGTGACTATTATGTAGCAAGCGCACTGCTCCTCTATTTTTCTATTATTACTGGTAAGTTGTGCTGCTGTGAGCAGCAAATTTCTCAACAGTGGAAGCTGCATGGCTTGTCTGCTTTTGGGTAGCATAGAGGAAAGTAATAACTGCGCAGACATACGTAAAACTTTACATAATCTCCTATTTAACTTTGTAATTCCTGTGTTTGTGAAGGAAAAATTCTAACCAGCCAAACAGGCCATAAAAAGTTGTGTATGCATATGTAAGGATATATTTAAATCCTTTTACTCTTTGTCTCTTTCTGACCGAGGGCATGGCAGCCACACAAATACGGGTACCATAAAGCCACTGAACTGTATTATTTCTAGTATCCTTACATGATTTTAGCACTCAAGACATGATGTAATTATTTACAAACATTTGTCTTGCCAATCCTGACCATAGTCTGTCTGCCTTGTAAAAGTGGTTGTTTAGTCCTCCTTTCCACACACAGTGCTAGGGGCAGTTTCAACAGCCTCCTGATAACACATTTAGACTCTTAGGCTTAAATCTTACTAGCACCGAGTACTTGGAAATTGCATTGGTCTACATGGTATGATTTTTCTCTCCCCATTCTTTCTTTATTAAGGAAGGTTTCAAACTAATAACTTTTTCTTTTCAATTGGGTTGAGGTAAATTTTTTGTTACATTTATAAATTCTTAATGGTTTTCCCTTTTTTCTTTCTTTTTTTTTTTCTTTTTCTCCCAGTCCTTTGCAGTATTTTTGTTGAACATAGAAGATATATTCTTACATAGGGATAGCTGACAAACCTACTCAATGCTAATTAGCAGCCCATTCATATTTGTATTCACCTCTACACATCTAACAACACATGCAGTAGGTTACCTGCATCAAAAAAATGCAGGTTTTCAAGCTTGAAACAGTCAGTGGCTCTAAAGAGGGACACTACTGCACATATGCCCCCACAGATATGCTCCTTCACATGAATGAACCCTCCGAACGTAATGAACTAACATGGAAAGGCTGAAAACACATTAAAAAAAAAATTAAAGCAACACTGGCAATCTCTCTAGTAATGTAGATAAAATCAAAATGTGGTTGTGGAAAGACTCAGACTGTGTGAAATGTATGCAAACTCTGCTGGCAGCAAAAGGCAGGCAGCAGGTAAAGTGGGGTGGCCTGCTGGTGCTGCATCAAAATGGTACTGGCAGCACTACCCCTTCAAAGGCACTCCAAGTCCAAACAAGACTGCTCTGTTTTGCCATAGTGACTAGCCTGAAGCAGAACTGTCATCACATGCTGTCATCAACACACAGGGACGAGAACTTATTTAAATAGACTGAAATTATCATTGTGAAGGCCATGAATGATAATGCTGTATGTCACTGTGGACACCCAGAAAACTGCAGGTTTTAGGAAGAAAATGCCAATGTGTAGAACATTAATCTATTTTTACTTATTATTATCCCCTGCCCTTTTTTATTTTTCAAAAGCTCAATATATCAAAAAGATTCAGTGTAGTGAAGAAACAGTTCTGAAACAGAACTGTCTCAGTCTTTGACGATAGTTAGCATTGAAAAACATTAACAATTAATACTCCTAAAATATCCGTCAGTTTATTCTAGCAATGTTTATGTCATTTTTATAAGTTTTTTGTGCGTTTTTAGTAGGAACATTTCTTCATGGGAACATTCACAAAGATAAAAATTGCACGAAACTCTATTGTAATTTATTATAGGAGGTTTTTTTATGTTAAAAGCTATGCCAGCACTTTTTCAGCCATACTAAGCTCACTTTAGATTCATCTGAAAACAGAAATATTGCCATCTGACCTCAGTATATAGTCAAATGAATGATGAATATTTTATATCAAATGTCTGTTTGAGAGACTCCAGCTTAGCTATTATCTTCAAAATCACAAAGATAAGAAGAAAAATAATGGTAATTATAAATCTTTAGCTCCTTCTAGAGGCTCACAGCAATAGATGACTAATGCTGTCAGAGAATGTTTATCATAATAAATAAGTTAATCTTTTAAGAAATATTTGTGAGGTGCCTGTGATGGGCAGATTTCCAGTTTTGCAAGTTTTTCTATCTCTGTAGCCAGGTTCTGTTCTAGTGAATAATGTAGGGAACTGATTTTGGTAGTAAATTAGTTGAGGTAATATTGATAGTTTTGTCTGAAAGAACTTGGGCAGCTTTTGAAAACTGTTGGTATAATGTAGGTATGACAAGTAGTAGCAGGTATCAAAAAACGCTCTTGCAAGTTCGAGAATCTTTCAGAGAAAATTGTGCTTTCCTCACTGATACTGTTTTTACTGAATCAGATCTGTTCATAGAGAAGGAAGAGGTTTCAGAAAGTCATTACTATTTGTAATGAACTGTGGAAAGCGTTGGACTGTGCTAACAGATTTTCTTGAACTCAATTTCATTTACTGGACCTAACATCCTGGGAAACTTCCATGGCTCCCAAAAAAGTCAGAGTTTCAGCTGTGCTGGAAATATTAAACTAGACCTACTTAATTAAGGTAACCGCCAAATAAATTGTAGCAGTTGTGTTTAATGTCTCCAATAATTTCCAATGTGAATTTAATGCTCTTTAAAATCTTAAAACTGATCATCAGCAGTGTAGTCAAACTTTGGGAGCCAGCTGGGCAACAGGTCTGGGGTGGAGGCAGCATGATCCAGTGATGGGAAAGGATTTAGCTGTTTGGGTTGCAGATCCTCTTGAAACAGTTGTTCTCTGAACCTCTGCCAGAAGAGGCAATGAATGTGATGGAAATATGAATTTGGGTGGTTGCATAATTTGAATTGCATTGGCCTTGTGTGGGGAGCTCCACTTATGGGAAGATGCATCTGCAGGAGGGTAATGTGGTGCTGCAGGTCTTGCCATGCTAGAGGAGCTCTGCACACCTGTGGGGCAAGACTCCATCATTCCCTTGTCCACCTTAGATTTAATGGTTTCCATAGAAAGGCTCAGGAATCAACAGGCAATGAAGGTTACCCTCATTTTTTTTTTTTTTGTTTCCGGAAGTGTTTTAAAACCACCAACTTTTTTTCTTATAAACAAGCATGCAGCTTTCTGCTGCAAATAAATACAGTCATTATTGTTCTTATTAATTTCCATTTACCGAGTCCTCTGTGCCAATAAGGATAATATGACATTCTTAAGTCAACTGAACTATTTGGTTCTATACACTCCCAGGCCTACAGCAATTCCCTGTTAGGTTTACATTTGCAAGGAATTAATCTATGTGTATAGCATGGTGGCTTGCAAGCTCTCCTAGTTATGTACAAGTCTTGTATAGAGTCTCTTAATTCACAGTAGTCCTGTTGAAGTTTTATATAGTTTCCTAGGGGCAACCACTTCAGTGCCTTGTTGAACTGGGATGTCTCCTTTTTGCCTCATTAAGGCACACTGGTTGCAATATCATTAAAAAATCAAGACAATTCAATGAATAGGGTAGTAGTTTATGGTGGTTCTCCTGCAGTTAACAGACTACATTAGTTAAGCAGAAGAGCAGCAGTAAGGAAAATCTGTGAATTCTCTTCCCCACCTCCTTCACCTGCACCCCACACTCTCACTAGCAGAGGAGGCTTAACATTTTTCTTAGAGCATCATCTCATACAGCTCTGTTGAAGTTTATGACCACAAATCATATCAAGCTATCATTTCTGTGGGTTTCTAGCTCAGCCAGAAAAAGCTGCATGTGGGAGAAGTTCCTTTCTAGTCTTCATGATTTTGACATTTGCAGTTGTGTGTCTGGAGCTACTGAATGGACGTGTATTAAAATTGTATGTGGGTAATAGTTTCTAGTGACAAGGAAACTGTAATTTGTAATTAGAATGTTAGTTTGACTTTTGAATGTGTTGTTTTGGAAAGGCCAAATAAAATTACACTACTGTAACATATAGCAAATTTGAAATTTATAGTGAATTTTAGGGGGAAAGAGGTAAAAATCTTGTACTAAATCATGTTCAGTAAGAGACCATTGCTCATGCTGTTGGAGAAAGAGCACAAACTTAAGCAAATATCCTCAAAATAAATTTCCATTTTGAACGCATTAAAGGGTTTCTAGTCCCCTTGGGTGTGTATATGCGTTTACTGCTTTCCATGTTTTTTTTCAGTGTGTGATAGCCCTAAGGAATAGCTCAAGCCTCCTTTTCCTAGCGTTCAATGAGCAGAAAGAATCCTGAAATTGTGTGAGGTGGTAAAACTAACACAAGGGGTTTTCTAGTTGTATTCTTTTGAGCTTTTTTTTTTTTTTTAATTTAGGCTATAACAAACTTTCTTATAACTGCAGAGGAGGTTGTAGGGAAACACTAACACTAAAGGGTCTTATAAATGCAAGAGATGGGTATTTGGTGGGACCAAATTCAAGTGGCCTATTCACTTCAGGCTATCAGACACTGAATTACACTGACTTTTTTCAGTCTTTTCTTGCTGTTCTTGGGTTTCCACCAGTCTTGGTAGCCTGACTTTACCAATTCAGTAGCATGACCAAGCCTGGTCTTGGCAGTGCTCTACAAAATTGTGTTGAACAGTGCCCAGTGTAGCAACCTAAAAGTGAACTCTGCATTGCTTTATTTTGTATCCCTGCTGCAATGTTCTTCTGCATGCAACTTGAAGAACTTTGATAGAGTTCTGTTAATACAGTTGACACTTGACCTTGAACACAGAGATTTATTTAACTTTCACTACTTTTGGAACTGTAAATACTCATGTAGCTGAACACCTGGGCCATTTGATGCTTTCTGTGAACTTAAATGGTCAGTTAAGAGAGAAATAAAATGTAAATTTTTTTGCCATGTGGTGGCAACAGAATCTACATAGCAACATGAAACATCTGTCTGTGCTCTAGGTCTTGTCAACGTATTTTAAGTATAATTTAGCTGTCTGAAGAGTAATAAAGAAATCCTGTCACTCCCCATTTAAGTTTTATCTATATTTAGACAAGATTGCCACATATACTGCCCAAGTCCAAGTGAAACAGAATAGCCAGAAATACAGGTCTGGGGAGTCCTTCCTTAGATGATAAATCAAATCTTTCTGTAATACATAAACAAAGGCAACAGATTTGTGAAGCTACAGATACCCTGTGTTCAGCTTGGAGGAGCAGAAGCTGTAAGGTCCCAGCTGAATGAAGATACGAAGACAAAAGAGCTGTGCCAGCATCAGTGGTTTGAGGATGAAGAAGTTTGTGCAGATCTTGAATTTTGTCATGATTTGGCCCACATTGCTGAAATTTTCTCAGGGTTTCAGGTTAACACACCCAAAACATTCTGCTGTGAATCAGGTGATTTATGCTTATTTGCAACTCCAGATCTGTAAAATAGGCTTGAGCTTAAGCTCTGGAATGCAACCCTTTTACAGGCAAGCTGTGCTTGGTTTCAGGTTTCTCAGAGGCTTGCATGCAAAATTGCCTCATTACTTGAATTGATACCTCTAATTAGGCAGATTAGGTGTACTGCAATAATTTTCCTTTAGTATTTCAGCTCACGCTTATATCCAGTGTAACTCTTCTTAAACCACTGGAATCATATAGAGACATCGGCCTCTTCTTCTCAACACACTGTCTCTTTTTAGTAAGATTATGGGAGGTTTTTGATGCCATTTCTAGATACAGGAAGTGTGTTATTGTCACTGGAATCATCCTGATTTCTTTTTAATGATGTCAAAAAAAAGATATGGACATCTTCTTGCATCTTTGGCAATATAATTAGAGTATCTTAATTTTCATGTAATGTTTATAGTTTCTTAATGCATTTCTCTGCTTATATGATGTGTCTTGGTATTTTGTGGGTTTGTTTTGTTTTCAAAGAAAACAGTGCCAAATTCTGGATTATACAAGCAAATTCTCTTCTGTATAGTGATGTGAGTTGAGTATTTGGGGTTTTGATTCATCTTTCAAATTCAGCACCCTTGGTAAATTTTTAATTCCTTTTTAGTAGAATAGCAGATCCCTTTGTTTAAAACTGATTGTTATGAAACATTTTGAATGTTTAGTCAGGTGGAATCATGCAAATAAGAGATGGACCCCAGCCCTGCATGCACTTCTGAATTAAAAAATAATTAAATTTTCTGACATTGTTTCACTGATATGAGGCACTGGAATAGTTAAATATGTGCAAAAGTATTTGTAGGATTGAGGTTTGTTCTGTGGCTTAGCAAATCCATGCATTTCTATAGCAATCTGACAATTGGTTGGCTCACTTGACTGGTTTATTATAATTTCATTCTTGGTAATATATTATAAGATTACCTCTTATGGAAAGCAAAGATGATTACAATGTGTGAGGCTCCCTTCACTCCTTAGCAGCAGAGTGGGAGGATGGCAGGAGTGATCTAGCTTGTCAACACGTGGCTCCATTAAAGGCTCTCTGCTCTTGCATTGTCCTCCTTTCTTCTTAAGTTTTGTAAGGTTCTTCTGATCAGATTAATATCCCAAATCCGTTAACATTCAAAGGTTTTAGTTTTTGTAGAGGGGGTGGCTTGCTCATCTCAAGTAATAAAACCATATTGGGAAATTACCTCAAACAGTTGACATAAAATTCAATTAGATAAAAGTCTGTTGACTAAACGGAGGTATTACTTTTCTATTTTAATGTGAAAAAGCAATAAAAATATTAGGAATGTGTAAAATGATGTGATGCAAAAAAAAGTTGAATTTGATTACGTCTTCACTCCAAATAGTTGAAGCAAAGAAATGCAATGATTTAATAATGATCTGAGTATATATATATATATATATATATATATATATATATATATGTAGCATACTCAATACCGTCTGGAATTATAGTAGATAGGCTTACAATTTTGAAGCTGCATGATCCTGACCCTTCTGATCTACATGCATTATCAGAAAAGAGTGCACTGGAATTTTTCTCCTCTAGGTACTGTATTCCATTTTATCATAGTTACAAGGCTTGGTAGAAATGCCTTTCAAAAACCCACATTTCCTTTAGTATCTCTCAGATAACTGTGTAATGCAACAGAATCAAAGTAATTTCTTTCTTTTTATTTTGCCTTTCCAACAGAGAAAGCCTTACAAATAAAATAAAACATGTTGACTGAGACTTTTTTCCCTATGGAGTAAGTTTTAATGTCTTATGCCCAAGGCTTGATTTTTTCGAACACCTTAGGAAGAAGGTAGATGAGAAGTAGTCTTTGACTAGAACAAACTGAAATGTTTGAGGTGGGTTGCTTTTATGTTTGGCCTGTTTCAATATATATTTAGAGTTAGTTCAAGAAATGTTAAATCATAGACCATTAATAACTATGAGGGCAAAATCAATGAATGTCTAATTTGAGTTTTTGATGCACACAAAGTGCAATTTTAATAGTTATATAGGACTAGAAGTACATATTCAGAGTAGTGAGAGTGTATGAGCAAACTTGGCTCTCTCTAAAAAGTTATTTAAATTCTTTATAACATTTTTCTGTGTTTGGTTCCTGGAACAGGGGTTATAAAATTTTAAGATGGCTTGATAGAGGACCAGAAGATAGCCAGGCTACCTGAAGAGCAGTCCAGGAAAGGTACTATTACTTGAGAGTTTATCATATTTCTTTTTCTTTAGAGAGGGTTTCAGGCTGTTCCTGGCCTATATAAAAATGCAGATGAATAGTATTTGTCCTTTCGACCATGCCGTGCTATCCCTAGCCAGCAGTGAAATCTGCACATTGGTATGCAGACTGCTCCCTGCCACCTTTCATACCCCGGCGGGGGGTGGGTTTGCTTTTGGAGGTTTTGTTCAGTTGGTTTGTTGTTTTTTTGGTTTTTTTTTTCTTTTAGAATTTTGCCCATATCAAATGGTAACCAAGATACACAGGATACTGGTCTGAGCCTTCTGTTTACAGCTACTAGCTGTGTGGTCGACTCAGGAAACCTTATAGCAAAATATGTGTCAGAACCTATAAAAATTTCTTTTCTTTTTGCATGAGGAAAGAGCTCTGAATAGAGTGAATAATAACATGGTGATTTTTCATGGAATAATTTTATGTCACATGATAATAAAACACACTTAAGGAACACCAGGATAGGATATGGAAAAAACTGAAAAATCATAACTTCATACAGCTTAAAGAAATATGAACATATTATCAGGTTTGCATTTTTTGGCCCACAGTTTGTGCTGCTTTACAGAAAATTCTTATGTGTACTTGTGTAAATGTAACTGGATTGTAATCAATAGAATTATCCACCAACAAGAACGATTTAAATTAGCCAGGGGCAGGGATTCCCATTCACTAAATCTGTGGAGGACAAGCCTGTATCTATTTCCGTAGATGCAGCCTGGAGCATCCAACATGTCATGGATTAGATAAATTTGGTTTGACATGCCTGTGTTTCTGGAAAATAGGACAAAAATTCCTTTTGTCCTTTGTGTCTTGTCTGCAAAAGCAGTAGTGCTTTTCCCCCACCTATAGAGAATGACAAGAGATAATTTTGCTTGCTTGAAAAACTATTTTTTAAAATTACAGGCATATTTTACATAGAGATTTGAAAAACAGTCCTGCCAGCATTTTCACAAGTGTCAAGAGAAGGACAGTCAACCTAATAACTGCCACATATTCCAGCTCTCAGAGCATTTGCCTAAAACAGCTCCATTAGGTGTAAGCTTGCCAAAATTGAAGTTTTCATAGTCCTTTTTAATAAATAGCCATTCTGTTAGAACTTCTCCACTGAAAAAGAGTGTATTCACTTCCCCAGAAAAACACTAGCCCTGAGGTCAAGGGATTTTTTGGGCTGCTGGAATCACAAGCTAAATTCCTCCGTGAAGTGAATACACATTTACACAAATCTAAACTGCTCCAAAATGGTGTCTTTGTGCAAGTTTCCCCAGTTAGTCAACAGCCCAACCACTGGGACATTCCCCTGAGGCCTTACAGAGCAAGCTTCAATATGGACCTTTGATTAAAACACAGACCTTGATTTCTTTCAATTTTTCAAACTTTTAAAAGAATTTGTTTCTATATTATGTGTAAAAGCGTAGCTTCCGTATAGTTCTGAAAAGAAGATAAATTTTGACAGAGTTTTGCAACACAGAAATAGTTAAATTTTTAGTTTTCTCTCCTTGTCCACAAGAAATTGCAAGAAGTTTTGAAGCAAAGCATCAGACAAATTAGCACAGAAGAATAGATTAATTATCCATAACTTTCTAATTGCAGTGGCACAGTCAAACTCACAGCCTGATTCAAAGGTTATTAAAACATGATTTCAAACTGGTCCTTTATGACAGAGAACAAAAAGGTTTATAAAAGTGAATTCAATATAGTTTGTTTTGCTATGTTTTCTCTATTGCAGAAGGGTCATGGCTGGGATCTGTTAGTGAGAATGAAGGTACCCTGCTCAGGCAGTGGAGTCAGTCCTTTGGAATTTGTACTTTTTTTTTTTTCTTGCTTGCTTTCTTTTTTTTTTTTTTTAATCCATTTGAAATATTAATCAAATGTGATTTTTTTATGGAGTCTCATAAAGAACCAGATATTGAGGGGTCTGAGCTCTGATGCTTGAGTCTGCTGCCACAGACACTGAGAGGAGCTCATTGTGCCATAGAACATTTGCAGGACCATCTTTCATTGTCATCTGTGACAGTTTTACCTGCTCTGATTTGTAGGGAGTTCCCTGCAACTCCACAACATTAGTGTATGTGGGGCAATGTTGTTACAGAACACTGTATACAATATATTCTTGTGATCTCTGTTCTAGGGAGAAAAAACAATGTTTACTTCACTAGTACCAATGGAACGTTCTTATATACCTTTATCTGTTACATTGCATTATGGTGTGGTTTTATTTTGCTTACATTTCTTGAATATAGAGACTTAATGGCGTGTGGAATTGCTATGCTTTTCATTGTAGCTTTGCATATAGAAGCACAATTCCACAGTTTTTTGATGGAAATAAAAACATTTACTCACCAGGATATACTGTGCATTAACACCTAGAAACTGTGTTCCAGCATATCATATGACATGTTTATCTCTGTTTAAAAAGGGAAAGTAGAAAAAAAAAGTAAAATCATTTGAATTGCACAAGAGCAGCATGTGATTGCACTAAATGTTTTGCAGAGGTGTAATTTGTATGTACAAGAAAGTTATAAAATTATTGCTATTTAAGTATGCTGTAACATGTCATATTTTAACCTTATTGAAACTAAATCTGTGACCAGATTCTGGATATAGAATTTCCAGAATACAACAGTTTGATTCTGGACAAGGTTCAAATTTCTCTCACTGATTTCCAACATCCCATTCTTTTATTTCCATTCTTATTTTGCCTGCTGCCTTCTTACTTCCCCTTCTCTCCCCTCCACTTTTCTCTCTCCCAAATCTGATATGAACTCCTTGCCTTTAGCATCATCTTCAGGGTTTTGTGCTCTATCAGCACCAGCTCTCTTCATGGTTCCCTTGCTGAACTCAAAGCTCTGTCCTTCAGTGCAGAACTGCTGATCATTTGCATCCCTAGTTTTTTTCAGACAGATGAAAAATGGCTGACCAGTTTATCAGGACAGCAAAAAAGGTTCCTAGCAAGTCAGGAATGATCTGCAAATTCGTGGTGAATTCCTCATCTCTTCATGCTGGAAGGCTGCCATGTTGTTAGTGGTCACGCTTTTGTCTTGCGTGAGTGTTCAACTTGAACCTGAACTTTTTGGCAGTGGGGCAAGAAAGCAACAGCTGATGGCCCAGGTCCATTAAGATGTAAGCTGATCTCTGTTGCTTAATGCTGAAGGGAGTGACTCTAATCTAATCTTCAAGTACTCAGGTATTTAGCAGAAGATAGGGATATTTTTCTCTCCCCTGTACAACAGTTGACATTCTTTTTTTTTTTTTTTTTAATTGCCTCCTGATGAAAATCCAAGTCATAGTCATGGCTAACACAGTGCATGTGTGATTTGAGATGGCATAAAATTCTGTTCCAGTAAGGTTCAAACTTAATAGTTAACTAAATATTTTAGCCCTCTCTTCCCCTGTCTCCATGGGGACAACAAACTGCCAAGCACTGTCTGTTTTTGCTTTGCTTCTCAATACAAATCATGGGTTGCCTGCTAGGATAACTTCAGATTTGCATCAACTTCTTTTTCCAGAAACTCTCATTCACAGAGCCTCAGGCTCTTGCTTTTTGCACAAACATCTGTATCTCCTGAGGACTAAACTTGTTTTGTTTCATTAAAGTATAGTAAAAGTTTTATGAAAAGTAATGGGTTGGGGTTTAGAGACAATTAGGCCATGTGATCTAATAGGGTTTTTTCTGATTCTACAACCTGAGAAAGAAAGATATTTGTGTTTGCTGTTTTGGTTTAATTTCCTTTAAGAACTTCAGATATTTCATTCAGAGCGGGAGTTAATATATTTCATTGTTGGAAAGAGTTCCTGAGCCAAGTAACTTTGAAGTGTTTTTAATTTAGGAGTACATACATACGGGAAAAATGATGATATGATCTGTAATTTATCTAAACAAGTATCTTTCAAGCCACCATAAACTGAAAAGTTCTTTATGTCTAGGAACCTGTCCTGTAAAACTCACTTCTATCTACTGTGGCAGTGCTCACTATCCATTAATAGATCCCATGCTTGTGGTTCCATTCTACTTTTTCCACTTATTCTTTTGCTTGCCTATTAAAAAAACATAAGTCTAATAATTTTAAACATATATGTGTTGGGGGGTTTTTTGTGAATCAAAAGTTTTGAGACGGTGGTAGTTTCTGAGGTTTTGTGCAAGCATTTATGCCGTTGTGCATGGGACAGAAAAATGAAAAATGTGGGTTTATTTCAGTAAGTATGTGTTGTTGTCACATACACACACATAGGCAGGCCTACGCATGCAACTCTGTGAGGTGAATTCAGGAGGGGATCATGGTCCAGGCTGTGCAACACTGGCCTGGGTTGATGGAGGTATTTTCACGTCCATTATTGTGGGCTGCCTTTCACCAACAGCCAAGTGCAGCTGCAAAACTGTATATATTCCATCACTTTTTTCTCAGTGCACCTCTCCCCTTCCCTTCCACTCTCTCTGTGGAGCTAGCTTTGGGTTTGCTCTTTAGGCTTGGATTCTGCCATCCTTCTTCTAGCTTCATCACTTTCTGAAGTCAATCTACCCGTTGTTCAGTAAAGCACCAGAGGTTTGACAGCTAGAAGAAGGGTGAAGTGATGCCCTGAAAACATGCAATGACTTGGCATTAAGTTCCACTTACTTTGCACCATGCAGTTACAAATGTGTAAAAACACTTTCCAGTGAATTATTAATGCTAAATGGAATTATTAGTGCTAAATAGAAGATGTATTGCTACACAGAACTATCTTTATACAGTTTACTAGTGGAGCATGTCCATTTAATGATATTGGTTACATATTTGTCTGTCATATGCTTGTTTCATTTAAAGTAAAGGCATCAGAAGTTAATCGTTATTTCTTCCCCAAGCATGCTTTTGAAAAATGGCACTTTTAAAGCTGATAATATATTCATCATAAAAATGAAAAATTCTTTGAAAATCTGTTTGCAATACAGTGTTCTTCTGATTAATAACCCTTGGAAATTTGTGCTCATTATACCATAAACATGACCTTTATAAAACCATCAGAAAAAATTCAACTGCAGATTATGCCGGGTCAAAGACTTTTTTAAATGTCAAAAAGTGCAAAGCTTTAAAATTAATGTGATTTTTATAATACTTGGCTGGTGCTTGTATTTTTTCTTAGCTTATTTATTTGTGGTGGGTGTTTTTTGAGACTTTGTGTTTAGGATCTACTGGGAGACTATGACCTCAGGGGGGCACACTTTGGAATACATCTTAATGTCCCTCAGCAGCTTCTTCCTTGCCTTTCTGTGCTTAGATCCAGTTAGTTTGTAACTGCATTTCTGCTGGATCTGATCTGATAAGATCTGGTATCTAGGCTACAAACCACATACTGACCCACTGGTTAGGAGACATCCACGATGTATCATCAAAAAATGGTGCAGTCAGTTTAACACTGTCAGAAAATATGTTTATAGGCTGAAAGCTGTCAAGAAACACTGTATATGCTGTTCTGGGGAAATGCACATTTGTAACACTGTGCCCTTCCTCTAACTTCATCAGGTTATAGTGCTCCTCTGAAAACACTTAGAACACTTAGATGCTTCCCACCTTAGCTTGAGTCTGAATGTAAACCTTTTCTGCTGCAGGCTGGAAACCACAGCAGCTGGGTCAGCTGCTCTATGGGGGAATAACTAGCCAAGATGAAGACATCATCATCATGAAAAGAAAAGGCAAAGCTGTTTTTCATACAGAATCATAGAATGGGTTAGGTTGGAAGGGACCACAGTGGGTCATCTGGTCCAACCTCCCTTCTCAAGCGGTGTCATCTGAGAGCACATGGCACAGGATTGTGTGCCCAGATGGTTCTTGAGTAATTTCAGTGAGGGAGACTCCACAACCTCTCCGGAAAATCTGTTCCAGTGCTCGGTCACCCACACAGTAAAGAGGTTCTTCCTCATGTTCAGGTGGAACTTCCTGTGCATCAGTTTCTGCCCATTGCCTCTTGTCGTATTGCTCAG
This sequence comes from Rhipidura dahli, assembly GCA_013399225.1. Classification (NCBI taxonomy): domain Eukaryota; kingdom Metazoa; phylum Chordata; class Aves; order Passeriformes; family Rhipiduridae; genus Rhipidura; species Rhipidura dahli. The sequence goes on along the minus strand of VXAC01007459.1, from coordinate 495,022 downwards.
CACCACCCGAGCAGGGTATCCTCTTGACACTCTCCCTTCCAGCAGTTATTTACATTGATGAGGTCCCTTCTCAGCCATCTCTTGTTTTCTGGACTGGCATTACTGCATGGTGGTAGGAATGTTTCTATACATTTCTAGCTCACTCTGTGCCAGGCAGGCTTTTCACTTCCTTGGATTCTCTTTCTTACCAAATTAAGTAGAAAGTAGTATAAAATATGAGCAGTATGGGAAATAACTAGAAAATAGACCTGGGGATACATAGTTTTCCAAAAGAAAATAGAATCATTAGTGCAGATGTAGACTCATTGGTGAACTCATCTTCCCTCTAGCATTTATGGCGCCAAAGGAAGAACAAGTTTTGACATTTTCTGTGAGATCATTCAAGTCTTAAGTGAAAGCACATTCAGTTTGCTATTAGCCTACAATCAGGAAAGGATATTGCTGTGCTCAGACCACTAAATTTGGGGACCTAAAGCTCAGGTCCTTGGTCTGCCACAGTTTCTTGTGTGAGCTTTGAGAAGAAGCCTTTTGCTGTCTGTCTTAGGCTCCTAGCTGAAAAACTGGGATAATTTCCAGCCAGGTAGAAGTGTTCAGAGAATTAATACTGGAATTGCATGGAGAAAAAAAGTAAGGCTGCTGGGTATTTAATACTTGATTTGTTTTGTAAGGCAAACAGAAATTAAAAGCTCCTTCATTCTCAAGAATAGGAGAGCTGAGGTTCATGGGCATTCTAGTTTGTCTTCTCCAAAGCCATGACTTCCAGTCTTGGGCTTTCTGATTCTCTGGTGTTTGCCGTGGTTGGTACTTGGTATGGACAGCTGGTAATAAACATGCTGACCAAACTGGGCATTTTCTAGTTGTTTCCTTATACTAGAAACAGACAGAACTTTACAGAAAGTGGAACATTCATTTAGGATCATTTAACTTTCAGTGATCCAGCAGTTTCCAGTAGGGAAAAAAAATCCAAATTTGTCTGATCAACTGCAATAAAAGCCCAAAGGATTCTGAAGAGCTCAATTAGGTAGGTCATGTTGCTAAAATAAAAAGCTAAGTCTCTGTCCTTGTGCAATTTAAAATCCGAATAGGATGTCGCCCATAGTGAGTTAGACAAATTCCTTGCTTGACGGTGTTAAGTACTGAAGTTCAGATCATGGTTTTTCAGTAGCTGTTATATAAAAAAGCCAAACCAAAGCACAATTAGCCTTGTGGCCTGAGGTGGGTAAGATCTGCACAATGCTGAGCCCTTCAACCCCATTCAGTCAGACTGGACTTCACTGTCTGTAAGGTGAAGCCCACCCACCTGCAATGCAGATGAATGATGGTAAAGGAACAGGAGGGAAGAAGGTAGCAAAATGGGAGCAGAAATCTGAGCTTGTTTAGCAAAGTAAAGAAAATAATGACAGGAGATAATGGATATCAAAATACTTATGCAAATTTGTCTCTGCATTTTCCCAGTCCAGCATCATAATAGTAGTTTCACAGGTTCTACTAATGAAGAAATTCACTGCTCTGTACACCTAGAGGAGTACATTTTTCAGTCAAAATTATTGGGATATACAATCTTATGTTTTTCAAAATGTTAGGAGGTGTGAAAGAAAAGACTTTAAAAAACACTGTTTGATGCACAGCTGCAGGCTTCTAAAACTAATAATAATAATAATAAAAAGAGGTATTTTTGTAAACTAGTTCACTTTGCAGGAACCAGAGAAGAAATATTTTCTCTAGAAAAAATAATGCTTTGAATAGCAGCAAATGACCACAGTTGATTCAAATTTCCCAGGTGAATAGTGTATGTGCTGAAAAATTCTGTCCATAAATAAACAGTGCGTACTGATTGGTGCCAGTCTGGAAAAAAAAAAAAAAAAAGTAAAAAGAAACAGAAGAAAATATTTTTGTAATGAGTCATTTTGAATTGTTTGGATCTGAATGTTTGAAATTTGCCAATATGTAAACAATAAAACCAGTTATGTATCTAAGTAGGATTGATAAGGTATCATTTTGGGTGAAAGGCGAGTTTCAGCTGACACAATGGTGGGGTTTTTTGGCCCCTAATTGTTTCTATGTTTTGGTTAGGCCAGTGAACTGAAAAATCAATTACTCACAGATCTCCACAGCTGAGACAGTGTTGCATTCATCCTCTTCAAATTGACTAGCCACTGCTAGCACTGCTATCATCAAAACCTGTGAGAGGAAATCTTGTATGTCCACACAGTGTACTTGATCCTCATGCTGTCTCAGGACAGCCAGCAGAATCCTGATGTGGTTGGAGGCCTGTTTTGAAGGGTTTTCTTTTTGAGTGGTCTTAAGATATTTAATACAGCTGGGGTTTTTCTTTCTTTTCTGGATCTAAGAGTGGTTATATGTAAAAGTATTGTGTTTAAATGTGGATATTGTATTTTTTAAAATTTTTTTGAGATTATTAAATAATGAAAGCACTCTCCAAAAAGAGTCTGTGAACAATACAGAAGTCAAAAGCACTTTAAGATTCTCATTTCCCCTTCCAAAAGAAATAAATTTTAAAAAAGAAACAAACCACTCAGAACAATAAAAAACCTTTTCAAGAAGCTGAGTTCGAACATTATAAATGATCAGAAAATAGATTTTCTGAGCAATAAATTATCCAGAGGCATCACGTCATTTGTATACACCTAATCTTCTTCCAGTTCATATGTAATAACATGCAACCTATTAAAATGAAATATTCAAAATCAAAAGTTTATCTGTTTATGCACATAAGAGATACAGGTTGCATGTTAGCTAATTTTCTGTACGCTGAGTTCATATTTCAGTCACTTTACTACAATAACTACAAATAAGTAGTTTGGTAATTAAGTGAGGCTCAGTTTTCCATGCCAGGTTAGATCACTGGTACTACTTATTATGGAACTGAATTTACCTTTAAAGGGACAATTCAGCAGTTTTTGAGAAAAGTATCTGTTGAAAAATTGAAGATTGCCATACAATGATAAAAGGGAGTACCCTAGTGTCTGTGGGCCATGGCAAATTACATTAAACTAATTCCTAAAAGCTACATCTACAAGTCATGTCATATTTTCTCTGTTATATCCCAGAGAAGTTTTTGTTTTGGTTTTGAATGCCTCAAAATTTCCTTTTTTATCAGATTCCCTGAAAATGTACATGTGATATCTGATATTTTGTATCATGAAAAAGCATTATTCATCATGGATAGCCTGCTATTCTTAAATGCTTATGTCTGTATTTCTTTTTGAAGAAATCCTTCCAAATATACCTTTTCTTTGTCCCACTGGCAAACTTAATTCATAACAAATTAAAAGTTCTAGCTAATATTGAGTTATCCAAATGTAAGCTTTTTAATATTTATAAGCTAGACCATGAGCTCCCCATATATCCCTTCCCTTTAATACTTTAAAATAGCTTGAGTCAACATTCTTGAAAATCTTATAGGAAAATTTGGCTCAGGGCCTCTAGGATATATTGTAATGCTTATTGCATGTGAACTGTTATATATTATAAAATATACTAATGCTATCTTTTGAAGTTATCTTTTAAAGCTACCCGGAAGTCAACTTTTCAATTGGAAATGTGTGGTACTTTCCCAGCTTCTCCACTGAGTCATACCATCCAAAAGGTTCTCTAAGCTATTGTGGAGGCAGAATGTTTGTAATTTTTTTTGACCTCAAATAAGTTCTCATGGAAATATTAAGAGATGTGTGAGATGGGGTGTAAAACATGGAAATATCCATACCTTGGAGAAACCACATTATAATCCTGAAAACCAACTCAGACTCCAGGAAGGAAGGGAAATGGTGCATGAGTTTAGTGGCTTTGCTGTGTTCAAAATGACTGTGCACATGGTCAGAAGGAAAAAATTGCAATGTAATGAAGGAATGAAAATGGAAATCTGCAGAGATTTGCTTTTTCACTCAGTGTTTATGGTGGTAATAGTTAGTGATGGAAGAACTGCAAAAGAGTTAGATTAATGGGGTATTAGTTTAGAGTTTCTGCCCAGTTTACATACTTCCAAGTTTCAAATGCATTGCAGAAAATTATCTACATTTTTGTGTCTGCAAAATCTGAGCTAGATTCTTCCTTAGGAGAGACTATTTGATAATGCATCTTGTGATTTTTTTTCTGGAAACTAAATCTGCAGTTAAGTGTAAACTTAAAGGATTGGGAAAGAGGGTATGCATGAGAAAAGACTGAGAAAGAGAAAGATGTAACATAACTTTGTCTATAGCCAAGTCAAAAAATATAGCAATAGGTTGTTGCCAAATTGTTGAGCTGTTTGTTAGGGAACCTGAAGAACAGGGATCTTGGTCTCCTTGAAAAACACTAAGGAAACTTGCTATTTATTATCCTGTATGTAAAAATCACCCTGTCCTATGATGCCTGCTTACTCTACGGCTATTTTCTTTGGTTTCCTTTGTGAATATTCAGTCTTTGTGATTCTCTTAATCCAGATTTTAGGGTCAGTACTTACAGCTGTTTATACTCTTTACCTAACACTGGATCCAAGGAAAATTTCAGTGAACTGGGCACAAAAATTTGCAGGGAAAGCTTTCTTTTCTAAGTGCTAGTAAGTGCTATTTCATTGAAAGCAAAATTTCCTCCCGAAGATGTTAACTTTTTTGTAAAGAATTGTCACCAAAAAAAAAAAAAAAAGTTAAGATAAGATTAAAACTTTAGCATTTTTAAATACATATGGTTTCTCTTTTTTTAAATAATTCTCATTTTAAAATCTGTTTTCAGTTCCAGCTGGTCTCTAAAGTCAAAATGGGGTGGAGGGGAAGTGAGGCAAAGGACTGACACCAGTATTTGTTCCCATTCATACTCAAAACAAATAAAACGTGCCAGTTCCTTATGAAATGGACAGTTTGAGGCAGAACAGGTAGGAATCATCTCTTCATCTGTTTCTGTCATATTCCCTTGGTTCAGGCAAGAAAGGTCTTATGTTGATGAAGTTCATATCACCATTGGTTTCAGAAGGAGGGCCCACTGGACTGGCCTATGTCACCAAGAGCATGAACCTCATGTTGTGCACATGGCTTTGTAGCACGTAGGCTGTCTGCCCAGAACATGGTGTTGTATTGCAATGCGGATTACCCAGTGGTAGGGCAAAATGTCTAGTGCCAGCTGGAGACACAGAACTGCACCCCTGTGCAAAAATGCACTGTTTGATTGACATTGGGGGAGCTCTCAAAAACAGTCTCACTGTGATATAGGAAGGGGCAAAGGTTTGTGGGAAGCTTTTCTCCAAACTTGTATGCTCACACTTTGGGTGTATAGTGTCTCTGTCCAAGAGATTTTCTTGCCTGTGATTTAAATTGTCTGAAAATTGAAGAAACAAATTATTTCTTCAGACTTGGTCAAAATCCTGAACTAATTAAGCTTTTAAGTTGTATTATTCTTGGTCTCCCTACAAAGCAAATTAGGGTATCGATACTGACATGAATTTCTCAAATGTCTAAACATTCATGTCCCGTTTAGAATCTGATTCTCCTTCTCTTTAGAAAGACATTAGACACTAACATCATTAACTTGTAAGACTGGAATTAGAAAATACATTATTATTTAATTATTCTACCATTTTAAGTAATTGCAGCATGCTCCTCATAAAGGCAAGGTTGTCTACGTGAACTTCAGGTAATAATAATAAAAATAAAAATAATAATAATAGTACAGAGCATCAAGCACAGGTTGTGAACAAAACCTATCAGTGTTGTGGGATTTTATCCTAGTTCTATTGGTCAGTGTTTTCCAACCCTAGTTGGCAGAAAGTTTGTGAAAAGGCTGTCATTGAACTTTCAGCCTCGCTGTGTGTTGATCAGCAGTGCTGCATCTGCTCAGGGAATGCTATGGAGGTCTTTGTGGAGAAGCTTATCCTACACAACACCAAAACTGTCATGGTTCTTCACTGTGATCCAACATTCAGTAACACTTCGAATTTATCTGTGTACACTCTTCAAGAATTCTTCCCTGTGGGCTTCTACCCCTCTCCATCCCTCTGCTATTGGATTAGGTGTGAGATAGTTAACACTGGCATTTTCAAAGGTTGTCCAAGCTAAGCTGAGTCACAGAAATGGTTGCCATTGCTTCAGTTTTTCTGCTGCAGATTCTAGACTACAACTCTGTTTGTTAAATGGAAAGAGAAGCTAATTTTTGCAGCCATAAACATTAGAAATTTTTATTTTTTTAAAGCAAAGGCTCAAATTTCATGATGCTTCTCACATGCTCCATCATTTAGGGACATGTCTGACACTATTGAAAAACCAGACAGCAGCTGTACTCCTGAACATACTAATTTTCAGTGCCACTGTAGCCAGGATTGGGGTAGATTTTAAACTCGGTTCCAGAGGCTCTGAGTCCCAGCCAAGGTCCTGCAGAGCTGGCTGGATTTTTCCATTTAAAGCTTATTCTTGTCCCCAGATGGCTTTGCTTTGCACTGGCTGGCAGCAGCAGGTGCGTGAGTGCTGAGTCATGCCATGGAGAAGGATCACAGAATAGAAATATTTCATCCTTTGTGGCGTGGTATCTTAGATAAGTTTGGGATACCAATGCTCTTGCTCTAGGCAATCTGAACCTGTGAAGCTTTTCTCCACAGCACTGAGATAATAGACCCTATGAGCTATGTCCCCAAGCACAGGTGACATTTCTTAGTCCAGTTTACATTTGCATTTGTAAGTTAGAGTATATTTAATTAGCTTCAAAGTCTTTGCTGTTGCCAGGCAAATGCTCACCTTGAAGTTTCTGTGTGATTCTGTACAATCTCAGGTGGAATCTGTATTTTTTTTTCTTTTAGTGAGAGTGACTTCTTGCTTTCATGATGTGTGAAAGTTTTACATAAATAAAGAGAAGTATTTCCAGCATGTAAAAAAGTACCTTTATGGGTCTTTCCTATTCAGAGGTAGTCTGATTGGCACGTTCAGCACTACCTTACCATCATCCTGACCTGTTAAATTTATTTTTACAGTGTTTTTTTAACAATGTCATGGGAATGTAGCAATTGCCAAAGCAATGGCAATCAAATACTTGATGATTCTATACTGGTGAGCTGTGGAAAGCAGAGCTGCTTGCCATATTCTGCTGCCTGTATCTGCAACTGCTGTATTCAAAGGCTGATTTCTTACACACTTACATTGAGGTACAATGTAGAAATTTCTCCAAAAATGGCAATTATTCTTCAGAAAAAAACTACCACGAGATTACAGTGACCCCTAATCCACTACCTTTAATTTACTAGTGATTCTTAGTGAAACTCTTCACAGAGGGGTTGACAGTTGGCAAAAAATACAGTCTTTCAAAATTTGGCTCCAGCTGATTTTATACACAGAAACACAACTTGGATGATCTTCTACAACTGGTTAATTAAGTCCTGGGTGGTTAGCCCTCAATTAGATGCATAACATCACAAACCTTGTTATCAAATTTGCTGGCCAAATATGGAGAAATTTCATATATCGTTTTGACTACTTTATGTTTGGGCTCTTAAAGGATGTATGCAACTTGGCTAACGAAATATCTGTATGTATGAGAGGAAAAAAAGAAACGGATTTCGCATCTCTCCCTCTGTTGATCTGTCTGCCCGAGTCTCTGTTCAGTGAGTAGGGTAAAGCTCCCCTTACATTTTTTTTTCAACGTTTCTTGGACTCTTACCAGCAGGTTTTTACAGTCTGTTGCCTGCCTCTCAGATTAGAAGAACACTGGCATATTTTAACAGTTTCCTAGGATCCAAATAGTCTTTAATTAACAGGGAATTGATGTTTTGGAGTGCAACCAAAATATAGGAGACATTGAAAGCCGAGAATGAACTTGGATCCTTCCAGCTTGTAACTGGCTGTGGCCAGGGGCAAACAAATAGGCAAAATAGGGTCTGCTGCAAACAGGTAGTGCCTTATTGGTATGCAAGGGGATTTCTTCATTTGCATTACGTTCCCACAGAGCTGGTAGTTAGCTGGGAGGAGCTTTCTGCTGCACAGAGTCTGAATCAGCTCCACCCCTTGCAAAAAGCAGAAAGTGTTCATCGGTACCTTCCCATAAACAGAATTTCAGTGGCTCCTTAAACTGTTATTTTTAGATTTGTATTGATCGACTGTTGAGGCAGCAAGGTATGTTGTGTTTCTGAGGTTTAGGTTGAAACTGAAGTGGTTGGCTCCATAAGTGAGCATTTAATTAAAAAATCAGAAGTCTGCAAATAACATGACTTTTGCTGAGACAAACAGCAAGTTGTTATTTTCCTTTTTGACCAATCTACCTTTGTAGGGTTGAGCAACAGGGTAGGATGACGCCCTGAAATTGTAAGAGAATGAGACAAGCTGAAGCTCTCAAGGGAAGTTAGACATATGCTGAACTATTGTTCCAGGTTATCCATGGAAAGAAATGGTTTATAAGGTAATTCTAATAACGATAGACTGAAACCTGAAGCAATTGCTGGCAAAGAATTATAACCCACTCACTCACTGAGTCAGCTGTGCTTTTTTTCAGTAATGCAGTAATTTTTGGACAAGTCAAAATGCATTTGCTTGATCCACTGTTGTCTTTTTTATTGTTGCTTTGTGTTTGTGTGTGTGTGTGCTGGCTTCCCCCCCACTAAACACAGCACCTGCTGAATGCCTTCTGTCTCTTTGTACGTGCAGGTGGTACATGCCAGAGCCCTGCTCTTCCAGCCCTCGTGCGTCCTCCTGCACCACCCTTGCAGCCATCGCTGGATATTAAGCCGTTCCTCCCATTTCCTCTGGACACTGCCGCAGCAGTGAATCTCTTCCCCAACTTCAATGCAGTAAGTACACTCCCAACAGCTACGGGCCACCTCACCGAGCCACAGCTCCCACAGAGGACTCAAGAGGGCACAAAGCAAGATTTTATGTACTCCATTAAACCTGGAATAGCCTCTCCCATACTGAGGGCTAAATAGCTCTTCCAGACACACTGATAGGCCATAAATTGAAGCCTACCTCAGTGTTAGTCAGAAGAAATGTAGAAGGAAAAAAAATTATATGATCCCAAGTGACATGCAATAGAGTTTCAGGCCATATTCAGTCCCAGGGCTTGAGAATTTCCCACAGTAATTTAAAACGTGCAGAGCTTCACTAATTTACAGTTTCACTGCTGCTTTCAGACAGGGAAAGTTTCAGAGCAATGGGATTCTACATCCCCTCTCCAACTCACTTCTGGAGAAATACCAAAAATGTACAGAGCCTGAAGAAGAAAACTATGTTGGGGCAAATAAAATAAGAATGAGAATGGTGTTAGCTGCTGTATGAGCTATTCAATGGCAAACAGTCCTGGGTATTTTTTACAGGTTAAGATGTGTTATTTCTCATGTCTTAGGTGTAAACTAGGATAGATTTCTCCTTTTTTTATTTTACTTAGTCATGCTATGTATGATTATAGAAATCCCATTCCTTGTTTAATATTTTATTTATTTTACTGACATATGTCATCAGTGTTCCAATTTTCTTATTTCAGGCTGAGATAATTAATGATCTAAAAGAAAAAAAGGGTCTAGGTTTATGTTAATTTTGACTTTATAGAATTATAACCATTTTCAGTTACTCTCAGAAGCTCTTTTCCTTATTTACATATACTAGATATACAAAAACCACCTCTTAATAACGTGTGCTTACCTACTTTGAGCGACACAGAGGAGGTGGAATTTTCCATTCCAAACCAATTCTAATTGAAATGCAGAAATGTTAATTAAAATAATTAAGAGTAGTAAAAGAAAATGTGCATTCTAGAAACAATTTGTAGCAATCAATAGCAAATTTCTGTAATTAAATGTTTATTTTTTACCTTTCGTAGATGTTAATTTTCCTTTAAAGTAATTAAAATAAGCTAATCACCAAAATTATTTATACAGTCTTAAATTCAAGAAGTTCAGAGCATTAATAGGCAGAGAAACTACAAGTTGCAAGCCTTAAAATGCACAGAAATAATATGTCAAAGAACTACTATTAAAAATATTTTTTTAAAATTTTAGCAAGTGTGTTAGTATGCAGCAAGGTTTTAAAAAGTTCTGGGTTTGGCCAAGTTACTGATAAATCACAATGAAATGGATGCAACTTTAGACTTGTTTAGTGTGCTTTAGAGTTGAGGTCTTTTAACAAGGTGTGCCTTGTGATCACTGTTTGTAGTTAATACAATAGGCCAGCTGAATTTTTAAATCTATTAGAATTTCTTGTATTTTTTCTCCTTGGGATCTTCCATAGTTCAAAGTCTTCAGATTGTTTTACTAATTGTTTGATTATATACTGAAATGGAATTTTAATGATGAATGTTAATAATTGTTAGTTCTGTATTACTCCATAAATTTCCAGTTTCTTTCTACTTACACAGACGGCTTTGCTACTATAATTATTTTGAGGAAGGGGTGGATAAGTCATGCTGGTATTAATTTGGAAGTAAGAAAGTAAAAATAGATTCATATCAAAACCATGTTATTCCTGAACATCATTTTAGTAGCATGTAATTTGGTAAGTGCACTGGTAAAGTGAGCCTAGTTTTCAGGAGTGAGACTTGAAGGCCTTTTTAACAGCACTCTGAAGTCTGATCCCATGCAAAATACTGCTTCCTGTGATGTGTGGCCATCTGCCAAGCCCACTTTGGCCGATATGTCAATCCTGAGTGTGAGGATGCTGTCATCAGAGCTGCTGTCACCTGTCTTACTGCTCATAGTTTATGCCTTGCAAAGTGACCTTTGCCTCCTCATCATGTGTGCTGACATGCAGCATCATCCTCCGTGTTCCCATTTTCTTTGTGAGCAGCACATTATTGAATACTGCTATGTTTAGCTCATATGCCAGGGATGGTTAGCAGCAACCTCCAAATGTATAGACTGACTGAGTAGTTTTGCATAGTTCCAGAAATTCTTTTCAATCTGATGGAACTTCTGGGGACACATCAGCTGCTGACCATTATCAGCCCAAGAGGATGGTAACTCACAGATGGTGTTAGACCTTAAACAGAAATTCTGACAGGGGCTTCAGTAGGTGAATGTGAGGCAGAAAACCAGCATTTAAACAAGAAATTATCCTCGTAGAAATGCAACTTCGTGAACAATTGATGATGCTTTAGCTGTTGATAAAGCTTTATCTTCATAGACTTCACTGACAATCCTACATAGTGTCAGCAGAGAATCATTTATGCTCTGTGGCTAAACCCGGGTCAAGCAGATGGTCCATAAAAGAGCACCTAAACTGGGTTTTTTCTCTCATGTTGTCAATAAATTATCATTTCTTTAGATAGAGACGTCAGGCTCATACATAGGAAATGGATTTCCAAAGACCTCTTGACCCTCATGCAGTTCCACAGGAACAAATGAGTTTGGCAGCATGTCTGGACTATTTCCCAAAAGGCTTGAGGGAAGTCCAGAGTTTTGGCCATTTAGTGGCCACTTTTCAACAGCCTTAACTTGAGAACAGCATGACCAAGGGGAAACTTGAATAAAAGTTCAGACATGTTTCAGAGAAAATAAGTAGTCTCTGGTTATGGCAATCATAGTCAGCATGAGGGTTTGGTTATGATGGACATAGGCATCTGAGCTGTCAGCCTAAATTTCTTTACAAAATATAATGGAGAAAAATCAGCAATTGCTCCAATTTTTGCACGGATTAAAATGCACAAAGATAGCTTGCAATGCAAACTATATGTCTACTTTGGCATAAAGGGAAGTGAACCCTAAAAGTTCTCATTCATCTCATTCATCTATTCAGACTGTAATGAGCCACTGGCTCAGCTGCATCTACATTTAGATGAATCCCCCATTATGGGACAGGTCATAAGCTATTCACAGCTCATATATTAAATTCCACTCAGAAATCAGATGACAGAGGTACTGACATTGTATTGTGTGTTTACAGAGGAATGCTCCCCTTTATTAAGCAGTTATGCTTCTAATTTTATCTAAAGACAACCTTCAGGGAATTTGAGGATTCAGATGAAGTGGATAGAAATATTAGGAGAGGTGAAAGCTAAACTAACTTACCAGTGGAGAATGTCAGACATGTCAAGAACTAATAAAACCAGATACTCATCTTAAGTATTGCAAATAATCCTAGTAAGACATATTTTATAACATTTTTCACTCAATTTCAGTTTATTGCAAACATAAGATTACTTTATTTGTTACTGATGATTTTGCTCTAAAACAAACTCAGTTTTTGCTGGCTGCCTCTGAAGAAAATATTCAGCACTGATTTGCACAAAGGAGAAAGCTTTCATTGAAGCAGAAACTAGAAGAGATTACATGGGGTATGCAAACGTTTATCAGTAATATCCCCAGACGCAGAGTAGAGGGAAAAGTAAAATTTGAGTAACCTGAGAAAAGTTAGGAAGATAATGTTTGAACCTTTGAACCATTCAGTTTCAGGAGGAACATTTTCTATTTATACAAGAAAGCGTAAAGCAAACATAGCAATTAACAATCTGGTTAGCTGAACATTTGTAGGTGCTATGCTCTTAATTGTGAAGCAAATGGGTACCCTCAAGTCACATGTAAAAAGAAATTGTAACAACACAGCTGTTTAAACTGCAAACAGCCCCCTGGAACAGACCCTGAAGAATCCCAGGTTCACTGCAAGTTTATGTGATCTAAAAAGATAGATCAACTGGATTGGATTTAAATGGCTAAATTTTATTGAAGGAGAGAAACTACAACCATAACTAATGTGTAGGTAGCTTTTTAAAATATGATTTGAAAATTTTCAGAAGAATAGAAAAATAATTAAATTGTTCTGAAAAATGTTTGAGATCATTTAGCAAGCGTTTGTTATGCTCCTCTGCATTTTCATCTGCAGAGGGAGAAGCTATAAGTCTGTGTACTTCCAAGAATTTCTTCTTAGAGATGCAAAGCTCTAGTAGTTGTATTAGACATGTACTGGTCTTTGCATGCGAACGTGCACATTTGGTGTTTCTGTTCATGAGCCAATAGTTTGTTCCAAAGAAATTTCACAAAACATCAAAATCTAGAAGTTAATTAACTTGTAAGAAAATATTGATATGAGTCCCTGGTCTAAGGCAAAAATGCTTACTTTTGCAAGACATCAGCATCAGCCCTAAGATGATGGACCCTCCACCAGAAAAAGATCTCATGTAGACCTTTTTTGTAGCCTCCAAAGCACAGATGCATCAGAAACTAGGTTTTGCTTATTTCTGAAGCTCTCAGAATTATATACTTCAACCTTTTGAGAAGGAGAAAGAGTTTAAAGCTTAGAAATCCAGGACATTTGCCATTACAAGGTTGAAAATCGGACAGTGCAGTGCACTCCTTCTCTTTTTATTCTTTTAAGGATATGCTGACCATTTTCCTGAAAAAATTCAAAGAAATATTTTGTCACACTTTTTAGTATGAGCACAATCTCTAATGGAAGAGATACACAGTGTGGAACATCTGAATAAATGCTTGAAAGCAGAAAGAGCAACGTTTCTTGAAAAGCTCCATCCCTAACTCCAAATGAAAGCCTCGTTGCTAGTGGAAAGTTTCCTAAATGAGCATCCTTTGGAAAGAAGCATCACTACAGTTTTGACTAGAAATGTATGACTTGGAAGAGCAGTGGCAATGTCAGAGTTGTACTAAACATGGATGGGAAATGAACTGTTACGCTTACAGACATGTTTATCATGATCCATCTGTAGTAATCCTTATTCAGTTCCCTGATTTTCCTGTTTGCTTGTTCTATGCCAATAGCCCCAGGTGCATTATTAAGAGCTTCCTATTTCACCTTCCCCTGGTTGAAGTTTGCCATATGGAAAAGGAGGAGGAGGAGTTAACGGTGTCCATTGTCCATAGGTTGGGGCTCCAGTGGTGGCTTGGGTTAGGGTGCCAATGTGGTGCTCCTTGCTTCCTGAAAACCACCCTGTGCAAAAACCCAGCAGCTTCCAGGGCAGCAAAAGGCTGTACTCTCTATTTATAGAGGTGAACCTTGTGTTTGTAGGTATAGTCTTCACCTGTTGTAGCCAGATGGCTGATAGAAATGGACAGTGTAGAAAACCTGCTTGCTGAGGAGTATTTCTGGGCAGGGTTATGCCAGGAAATGCAGAGAAAACCTGTCAGAAAGCTGTCAGAAGGGTTTTAAAAAATCTTTTCCTTAGGCTCTTGTCCTGGATAGTTATTTTATCTAGAAGAGAGATATGTGCTGCAGAAATGATGTGCCAATTTTCTGGATGTTATGAATAAGAAGTAGTGTTTTGATAGTGAAGAGTGGAGGAGGACTCTGAAATACATGCTAGTTTTTTTAAACATTATCAGCCTGAAATTTACAAAATAAAGTTGAATTTTTTGTATGCCACTCCATAATGGGTTTTTTTAATGCTTTCTGACTTAATTGAGCAGAGTAGCATAATGGGACTATATTCCTCATCATATAATATATAATATTATATTTCCTCATCATATAGAAACCTTTTAAGTTCAGTAGTGATGACATGCTGTCAGAATGCTTTGTTTCCGTCAGAGGATAATCTGGCAGCAACACAGTGGCCTAAGACTGAATCAAGTGAATCAAAATGGAATACTGCCTATATAGAAGAACTTGGCAGTAAAAATATAGTCTGTGCTAATTTTTAATGTTATTTACATGAGAAGGTCATTTATTGGGTGGAGAACTGTAGTGCACCAAATTTTTCATTTGTCAGACAGAGGGGATTATTGCTTCTGGGGCCAGTCTCTGAGTAACTGCTCATTTCCAGGTATCTAGAAACAGAGGGTTTGACTTGCTCATTTCCTTATGTAGCACTGCACTTGAGCTGTAAGATAGCTGTACTCTTCTTTACAGTCTGTATCTCTTTTGCTGTTTAGCTGAATCTTACTGAAAATAGAGAACAATACAAAAAGAGTGGCTGGGCTCGGGAATTCTTTATTAAACTAACATTTTCATTGCTGCCCAGAATGTTTAATTAAGTCTGCAGGAGAAGTAGAGGAATTAGGGAATGAGCAAATACAAGAAAATCTTGGCAATTCAGATGTTTTTATTTGGTGCTTGCAAAACAGGAATGAATCAAAATCAGTATGAAATAGTCATTTGAATTGGCCAGATTTATTTCTCAGAAGCTTAAATCCTTAATCTACACCCTGGGTTCTGTTTGAAATATCAGCAAAACACTGGTTCTCTGATGCAGAGGAAAGATTTACAGCTCAGGAGACATAATGAAATTAAGCTTTTTGTCTTTTTCCAGTTTTGAGTCAGATTAGGCTGGATCCAGGTCTCTAGGAATACTCTGCCTATTCTTATATATGGTCTGTGCTCTATTTCATGAACTGGGAGCAGTGTTTGTATTCTGACTTGGTACAAATGAGTGTTCCTGAAACATGGTTACCTGTGACTGCATGGATGTTATTTCTACTTGTACTACTGCAGAGGGGCTACGAAGTAGTGTCTCAGATCCCTAGGATCTGTCTCTAGAATCACTGCTATTTTACTCTTTGGACTTGATGCCTTGTTAAGAAGCATCTAACCTTGGTCCCTTTGCAACTTCCTTTAAATTTTTTTTTCGTCTGTTTGCAACTTATAGTTGAGCCTTCTGAAAGCTTAAACCCAGACAACAATAAAATTTTTCATGTCCTTCTCTTAGAGTTATCTTATGTTTTAGCACACTCCTGGTCCGTATTTGGAATTGCTTTCATTGGGCCCATGTGAACCTCATGAAATCCAAGACCAAAGGCAAGTTCCTCCACCTGGGTCAGAGAAGTCCCTGGTATTAGTACAGAATGGGGGCTCCAAGGATTGAGAACAGCCCAGTGGAGAAGGACTTTGGGTTATTGGTGCATGAAAATTTGATCATGACCCAGCAATGTGCACTTTCAGCCCAGAAAGACAATTGTAGCCAGAGCTGCATCAAAAGCAGTGTGGCCATTAGGTCAAGGAAAGTAATTCTTCTCCTCTATTCAAATCTCATACAACCCCACTTTGAGTACAGCATCCAGTTTGAAGGTCCACAATGAAAGACGGGGATCTTTTAAAGCAGGTTATGAGGAGGGTCAGGAAAGTTAGCAGGGTAGTAGAACACCTCTGCTATGAGAAAAGACTTGAGATAGTTGGCGTTGTTGAGCCTGGAGAAAAAAAGGCTCTGGGGTGACCTTATTGTTGCCCCGCAGTAGTTAAAGGCACTTATTAGAAAGATGGGGAGAGAGTTTTCACTGGGGCCTGTTGTGACTGGACAAGAAGAAATGTTTTTAAAAAGAAGGAAGGTAGCTTTACATTGGAAGAAATTGTTTACTATGGGAGTGGTGGCACATTGGAACAAGTTGTCCAGAGAAGTCCATAGAATCATATGAACATAGAATTATTTTTCTTGGAAGGAGACCTTGAAGATGATCTAGTTCTAACCTCCCTGCTGTGAGTAAGGACACTTTCAACTAGACCAGGTTGCTCAGAGCCTCATCCAACCCAGCCTTGAATGGGCAGCCTGTTCTAGTGCCTTACCATCCTTACAGTAAAGAATTTTTTCCTAATATCAAATCTAAACCTACTTTCTTTCATTTTAAACCCACTCCTCCTTGTCCTATCACTACATGCTCTTGTAAATAGTCTTGCCTGATCTTTCCTGTAAGTTCCCTTCAAGTACTAGAAGGTCATGATTAGGTCACCCTGAAGACTTCTCTTGTCCAGGTTGAATAATCCTGATTCTCTCAGCCTTTCCTCATAGGAGAGATGCTCTGTCCCTCTGATAAACTTGGTGTTGCACTCTGTACTCACTCCAAGAGTTCCTTCCTATGCTGGGACCTTAGAGCTGGATGCAGTGCTCTAGGTGGAGTCTCACTAGAGGGGAATAGAGGCACCGAATCCCCATCCTCACCCTGCTGGCCACACTGCTTTGAATGCAGCCCAGGACAGGGATTGTCTCTCTGTGCACACTGCTGGGCCATGTCCAGCTTCTTGTCAGCCATCACCCACAAATCCTTGTCAACACTGCTGCTCTTGATCTGTTCACCCCCAGCCTGTGCTGGTATCGGGGGTTGCCCTGACCTAGCTGCAGCACTTTGTTCTTGGTCTTGTTAAACCTCTTGAGATTCCCATAGGCCCACTTCTGCAGCCTGTCTAGGTCCCTCTGGATGGCATCCTGTCCTTCAGGTGTGTCAACAGTACCACTCAGCTTGGTGTCATCTGCCTTCTTGGTGAGGGTGCAGTCAAACCGTCTAAATCATTAATGAAGGTCTTAAAGATATTGAGTTGTATTATATTATATTAAGATATAATTAAAGACACTAAGTTGTGGATGCCCCATCACTGAAAGTGTTCAAGGTCAGGTTGGGTTGGACTTTGAACAGCCTGATCTGGTGAAGGATGTCCTTGCCAAGGGGAGGGGATTGGGCCTGATGATCTTTACAGGTTCCTTTCACCACAACCCCTTCTCTGATTTACCACAACTGATTTTAAGACTTTTAGGATTATGTTCCAGTTAGGGAATTAGCAGTCTCCTGTGCTTATGAAGAGCAGCTGTCATCTCCCATCACATAGAATACAGTAGCCTTGAGTCCTTCAAGGAGTTTGTTGAGTACAATGGGCAGATACCATAAAAATATCAATTAAAAAGTTTTATTTTTATTTAAGTTAAATTTGTATCAAGGGTGCTCTGACCTTCTATGATTGCTTTCTGAAGAAATTCAGGTTTCTAGGGTGTGTGCTCTCCTGGGAAACAAATCTTAAGGTTACCTTAAGATAGCCTATGTTCGTGTCATTTCACCTTGCTGAACATTATAATATCTATCCTTGAATTCATCTCTGTAACTGTACTGTGGATGCAAATAAAATACCTGTTTCCTGGTTGCTGTCCAGTTTTTGGAGTGTAATGTGTGTCTTTGGTTAATCTACTTTGATTTGTCTGGAAGATTTATTTTGTGTAAGCGTGTGTGAAACAGCATCACTGTGTTTGGCCTTCTCCACCTACCATCCCTCTCTGTTCAGTTCCACGGCCTCATTCAAGATCCTTACAGATACCTCAGTGCTGGTGGTCATTTGGCCACCTACAGATTGTATATACATTTTGAGTGCAGGTAAATGTTGCTCTTCATGGATGCTGATCTTGTAGTACATGCACTTTCACCACCTGTTTGGAAGCTCACCGTATTTTCAGCATTTTTCAGGCAGTGTATCACTGTCCTGTCACTCAATACCTCGTCTCTGAGGAAGAGATGTTTGTCATGTGAGAATGGGTGAACTTCTAACTGCTTTCCACCAGTTCTCATGTCTGTAATTAAGCAGGTCTGAGGCACAAACAGCCTGTCTGTACAAGTGCATGACTCTGCTGTTAGATAAATGGCCACACAGTAGGCCATGGAGTGTAAACTTGAAGACATTTCCATAAGCAGTGTTGCAGGCTGGAAGTGATTTCTGGGAAAAGGACTACACATACCTAAAAATGACATACAACCAGCTTTGTTTTCAGAGTATGTTTAAAATTTACTTAAGTGGTTTCTTGTTATTCCTAAAGCAATCAGTAGGATCTAAATGCCTCACATGCTTGTTTGTTCAACTGGTGATTAGTAATAGTGAAAGAATAGACTTTCGGAGTCATCTTGCCCTGCCTTACATGTTTGCTGGAGGGCACTGCACTGTGAGCCAGCAAACTGCTTGCTGTTGGGAAGTCAAAGTACCCAAGGCAAAGGCAATAGCACAGCCTTTTATGGGGACTGAGGGTCCCTCAGGCTTTTGCTTTGAATGCAAAGCATTCTCGTAAAGGAAATTAAATGAAGTACTCTTCAGATTTGTCAAGTCTTGATGAGTGAAATTACTTAAAAGTAAATTTTGTAAAGCATTTTGTAAAGCATTTTAAATAATGTTTTAATTAGTTGATGTTTACACCCTTTGTCTTAATAGCACTCCAATGAAAAAGATCAATGATTATTTTATTCTGCAAAGACTATAAAAATTTAATGGTTCGCATAATAAATATAACTCATAAAATCTACAGTTTAAATACGGATTGTTTTTAACCTGTTTTTTAAAAGCTGCAATTAAAGTGAAAAGGAATTACTTAAAGCAATGATTTTATTCCTGTAGTCTGAGGATGAGAAAAGTGATAAAATTCTAAAATCACTGTTATTTCTGTGATGAGACAGACATTTGGAAGGATTTGAAGTGCTGAATGAATTTTTTCTGACCTTAGGTACATTTGTGTTTCTAACATAGATGAATAACTATTTTCAGAATTTACTTATTTATTTATTTATTTATTTATTTGCGACTTGCAATTTGTATTTAGGAATTTCAAAGATATCTTGAAAAAAGCATGAGTTTAAATGACATGTAATTTAACACAGACTAAATGCATTCCTAAGTACAGTTACTTCATTAATTGTTTATTCATAGCATGCAGTAACAGTGCTTCTACTATTCAAGAATGTGTCTTAAAACACATGCACGCTTTCATCCTTTATGATAATGGATAATTTGGGGTTCTTGTCTGCTCTTTTTACTCACAGTAGTTTGGGCTGGTAAATGGCACATGCTGAAGAACTCATTTATCTGATGTCTTTGCGTGTTGCATTCTCTGATGAAATATTTCTCTAATGTCCATGTCCTGTCTAATTTATTTTATCATATTTTTTTTTTTTAATAGGGAAGAAAATCCCCAAGGGTCATGTGTTGGATTTTTAAAATTGGATATAGAATTACAGATTCTCATGCAACTACTGTTTTTTCTGGCATCTTTCCTTTTGGCTCTACTGAATTCTTAAAGTAATCCTATGCTAATATTAATATAGATTAAATTAGGAATCAAAATAGTTCATTAAAGAATACTACAAAACCTTGTATCTCCTAGGAAATCAGTATTTCTCTTTTAAATGCATTGGTTTATATAAAATAGATGAGTATCAAATTCTTGCTATTTCAGAGAATACAAATCAGAGTTTTTCAAGCAAACATTTTATTTTGTCCAGAATTCAGTGTTTTGTGATTTCACAAGTAAAAAGTTTTAGTTGTCACATTACATTTACACAGTTTTTTATAAGAAAGTATAAAAAAATTTAAATAGATTGTGTAGCTTCATTACACAATAAAAGCAATGATGTTTAGAACTAAATGTAAAAGCTGTCTTAATGACTCACAACAGAAGGCTAAATAGTCTACAAGTGAAGGAAAATGGCAGATAAAAGGATAAATTTTTATAGGAAAGTGACTTTCTTAATTACAGTTATGGTGTAAAGCCTACTGCAAAGCTGTCTGGGAGAAGTTTATTTCAGTAATTTGCTACTGTGAAACTGCCAGGGTGTTTGAATATCAGGGAGAACAATTCTAATGAATGGGGACTGTGGAAAGAATTCCTGAAGTTGAACATAATAGGCCTGTGAAAGGAATACTTAAAGAAAATTTTAGGGGAGTGGTATTCACTTACTTCTGGGACATTTGTCAAGAAAATAAAAAAAGGTGTAAATCTGCAGCCTTTACTTCTTTTATTCCTGTCCAGTTTTCATTAAACTTATCTGTAGTCCACCATGTTCATGCTTTGTTAAAAATTAAAATGCCAGGATTAAGCCAAATGTTATCTGTGCCTTCTCTGACAAGTTACAGAAGGCCAGAAGAGCTGAGAACACAAGAAACAGTGCTTGCCAGATCAGAAATGAAAGTCAGGTTTCAAATTATCATGTCTGTGAAAAATTCATGAAACATTAAAGAAATTAAAAATAAGTGCTCTTACCAGCTTCATTGCCTTCAGTGAGGTGTATTTTAGGAAGTTCTTGAGTCAAATGTGTTGTCTTGGCATGTGCTAGCCCCCCATGAGGTAGCATACTTAACTGGATGGAATCAGCAGGAGAGTTTGTTTATTTTAACTACTAATGTGGTAATTTGAGTTTTCTCATTCCCTTTCCCAGACAGTGCCTAATATATCCAAGCAGAGAGATACATAGGAAAATTTCCTTGGGTAACCTAAGTAGTAGTAAGAGATGAGAACACATGAACTTTGACTTGCTATAAACAGTAGGAGTCTAAGTACTATTTTTAAGGTGCTATGCTCGTGGGAGCTGGAAGTGGATGAAGAAATGCACCTCACCTTACTCATATTTTGTGTTTGTAATGTACTGATTTGCTAATAGATCCAACCCATTACATTATTGGTGTTTCTTGGACTCAGATGACCAAGATAAATCACAGGGGTGATGCCTGAGTTAATATAGCAGTGCCCTTCCAAACAGCAATATCAGCTCTGGGAAGCAGCAAAAGCTATTGTTGGCCTTAGGAAGTAACATGAGAGAGGAGAGGCAGTGAGGAGACTGCCATTTCCAAAGGATTGGAAACTACTGGTTTTGTGACATTTGGCAAGGAAGAGAGGTGCAAAGAAGAGCAGAAGGTTTTCAAGAAAAAAAGAAATATCTCAGAACAGGTATTTGAAAGATGCATTTGCTTAACATGCACACACCCGTAAAAGTAATGGTGGAAACACTACAAAGCAAGTTAAAATACACAGTTTCCACTTAAAGAGTCCTTCTGTCCTTGTTCCTGGCAGGAATAGGTCTTTTCCTTTTTAATTGCAAGCTTTTCCCAGGAATTTATTATCTCTTGTAAGTTCTTAAAGCAAGTTTGTTATCTCCAAATCTCTGGTTTTGTTTATAGGGAAGCTATTTGAGATCTAATTATGTTTTTCTTCTAAATTTGAAGGAAAAGAGAGAAATTACCTTGGTACTTACTGAAAATATGTCTCAAACTGAACTATAAACAAGTACATAATTAGAAAGAGTCTATGTGTCTGAAATCAGAGAAAATGCTTCTTCAACAACAAATCTTTAGATACTATAAAATGTCAGAGGGGCACAGCTGTTCAGTCTCTGTTCTTCAGTAAAGATTCCCTGATAAAAGGGGATTTTTTATAAATTTCTGCGTATAAAGAGGATAACAAATATTTCAGGTCTGAAGTACCTTACTTTTCCATTAAGCAAAATAATAAAGGTAAAATCTACTTCAGCAAGTACTGTGTATTTAAGTCTCCTATTTAGTGTCATAAAAACAATATCTCCTATTCTCTTCAAATAGGCAGAGTTTTTAGAACCTGAATAAATGTCTCTTTCAGATTACACTGAATTGCAAAAAAACTATGGATCTGAATATTAGTTTGTGTTTTCTTTCATTTGGTAGAACCCAAACATTCCCTATTTAGTTGATTGGGAAAGTTTTACTTAATTTGGAATTATGTGCTTTAGCTGTTTCTTCTCAAACCACTGCAACTTTTAAAAAAGACCTTCAATTTTATTTTTTTAGAAGCTGCTGTGATATGGCACATAAATTGATGCAGACGCTGAGGGTAAAGGGCTCTCTCTGTGAGATGCTAAATTTAGAGTCCCTTGAACAGCTCAGGTGAAAGTAAAAAAACCAAAATTCTGTGGTTAATGGCATTTGTATTAAGACAAGCAAATAATTAACTTTGAATATAAACAATTAAGGAACTGTGAATTTTGCTAAAATTAAAACTTTCTTGTCTTCTAGTTCAGTGAGAAAAACTCAGAACATAACCAACTCAGAATTGAAAAAAACAATTCAATGTATACGTACAATGTATAAAATGTGTTAGGATTCTCATTCTTACTCATTTGGTGATTTGATTAATATCTCTGCTTAATACTAGTTTGACTCCCAATAAAACACTGTAATATTTTAGCTATGTTTCTTAAAACATTATTTCTGAAGACCAAAACACAACGGGAGAAGGGTTGT
This sequence comes from Rhipidura dahli, assembly GCA_013399225.1. Classification (NCBI taxonomy): domain Eukaryota; kingdom Metazoa; phylum Chordata; class Aves; order Passeriformes; family Rhipiduridae; genus Rhipidura; species Rhipidura dahli. The sequence goes on along the minus strand of VXAC01007459.1, from coordinate 472,397 downwards.
GGAGACCAGCTTCGAGTTCAGTAGTTAAGCATCTAAAACATTTAGGATTTTCAGTGAGACACAAGATTAATTAGTAAAGCAAAAAGGCACTTAATACTGCAATAATGTGTTCTTTAGCATAGAACTTCTTTTAAATACAAGAAGGATTAACAATCATCTGCTTTGGTCTTTAGCTGTCATTAACAACATTTAAGTCTTCAACCTGTGCAGGGCTTTAAGATGATTATATAATCAGCAGATTTTTTAGAGGGCTACAGCTGGTGATAAGCGTGCATTATTTCAGCCTTCCGAGCTGTGCTAAGGACTTACTGTCTTCTAGGCTTTTGTCATGCAATAGTATAAAAATATCATCAGTTTTTGTTAGTTGTTCCTGATCATTTAAAGCATAGAATGAGAGATACACCAACTCTTAGAGAAAGTTTTGTTGAGGAAGAACAATCTGGCTGATGATTCTTAAAGGGATTGACAGTTTTATTGGATGAAAGTTGCCAATCTTACAGATAGCACCAGTTAGATGGTTTTTGAACTTGAAGGAGTTCTCTGTGGTAACAGGAGCTAGTGGGGAGTCATTGTGAGCTTGGGAATTAATCTGAATGTTGTTTGTAGCCAGCTCCAGCCCTAGGTGATAAGATAGCCATGCATGGTTTTTCATGCTTCTCCTCCTGTTTTTGGAGCCTAAAGTAGCCTCTTTGATGTATTTCTTCCCCAACCCAGCAATACTGAAACACGTAGAACAGAAGAAAATCTGTTCAAGTTAGTCTAATGAGTATCAACTTAAAGGTTGAAGTTGACACTATAGTCTTTTAAAACACATCCTGAGGCTTTGTTTTATTTCATCTCATGTATCAGTCATTAATTTTGCACAAAAGATGTCAACTCTGAGTAACTTTAATTTAGCTTCACCATACATCCTTTATCTTGCAATGTCATTACTACCAGTTCCTCTTTCACTGATTACTGAGAAGGTCTGTGGCTATTGGTCATTTGCTTAATTTTCAGTTGATTCCCTCATCTGGAGCAAGTCCAGCAAGTGTCTGCACTCCGGTGTGAACAACCTAAGCAGGCTGGCAGAGATCAGTAACTTCAGCAAAATGCTTCTTGACTAGTTCTGCAGATTGTTCATCCCCATTAGCTAATGACAATTCCTAGGGCCTGGTTAAGCTTTTTCTTACTTCAGGAAAGTAATTTCTCCCTTTTAGTGCTCTTATTTACTTCCCATTTCTCTAACAGGGAGTGATAGTGTATTCGTTCCCTTAAGGCTCTCTTTTAATGCTCTGGTTGCGTTTTGAAAACAAGGCAAATATTCACAGAATGCTTGGAAAACAAAATGTGCCTGAAGAGTCTAAAAAGTGATAAAGGTTTACAGATACCTTTCATATAAAAGTTTTTATGCTTCTATCCTATGTCAATATGAGTTACTACTCCCTTACTCTTTCCCCCTAAATGCTACAAAAAATTTATCAGTATTGGGTGATCAGGGCTTGACAGTGATGACTGCTTGATACCATCACCTAATTTTTGTTTTCATGTGAACATCTAGCACAGCTATGCTTAAGGCAAAATTAAGCCTTAATTATATCTTAATGCCTAAAGGCAGTTTTTTCATTGCTTTATCCAGATTAAAGAAAAAGATAAAATTAGAGGTAGATGCTATTTTTGTTGTTTAATCTGGACTTGCACAGCCTCATAGATCCATCTCTAGATAAACATGTGAAAATAATGCATTACAGGAAGCATTTTTAGGTTTTTAAGAAGTTTGTGTGGAATTGATTTACTGAAGAAATCTACAGGTCTTTCTAGTGATACTGAATAGTTCTCCTTCCCTTTAGTTTTTGCCACTATTACAGTGTTTTCCCTGGAAGTATATGGCCCTAACTATGGAGATTTTCTTAATTTAGTTTTCATATCTCACTTCTATGGCAGTCACTGCTTGTTCCTCCGTAGACAAATGGTTAAATGAACTATTTTGAATAAATTCAGATTTGGCCTTCCTTATCAGTATTAAGGAACTGAATTAAACAAAGAAGTAAATTAGTATATTTGATCTATGAAGACAAATGGCTTAATCCAATTGTGTGTTACAACTCAAATGCATATTCATGTAGTGATTTAAAATGGAAGTTGGTAGATGTCAATAAACTTAATGGTAGAAAGAACGGGCAATTAGACTGCCATAGGCTTGTCTTTCATTTACTTGGAAAAAATAGACATAGAGTTTTGGTTCAGAGTGACAAAATAATGTTGAAATCAATTACAAATATTTTCTTTACTTTCAGCTAGAAATTTACTGTTATTATATAAAATTATTTGCCAAAATGATAATGCTACTTAAAAGATCAGTGCTGCAAAGTAGTCTATTTAACTCTTTTAGTAAGGTTTGAGATATTTAACTTGAGATCATTCCAGTATAAAGACAAAAAAGAAGTCTGGTTTTGTTCTTTGATCTTTACATGCTTGGCAATTCAAGCATGTGTCAAAGTATGCTTCTAAACCCCTAGCATAGCAGGATATAAACAAATCATTCTTTGACCTTTCAGTAATTTAAGTTAGAGTGAATGAGGCATATCTGACCTAAATTGATGTCTAAAAGCAAAATGTTCAATCTGAATCAACCATTCAGCTCTTTCCAGAGTAATGCAGCAAGATTGGTAGCCACAGAAACCAACTTATCCCATCTGAGATGCTTACCTGGGATGGCATTAATCATTTACAGGAGACACTTATCTTCTATAAATTCTATACCAATTGTGCTGTTTTACAATGCTAAACTCGAAGTAGCCAGTTGACATGGGAAATTCTGGTTATAACTTAGGAAAAAAAAATTTCATACTATGTGAGGTCAAGCACCATACTGATTTTCCTCTGTGGACTCTCCATCCCAGCAGACACTCAAAACTTCACTGCCCAAAACCCTGTGTGAGGACTTGGGCAAGGCTGCTGGTTAGCGCTGCTTTGAGAACAAAGGAGGTAGAACAGATGACATCCAGTTTTCTCAGACTTTATAAACCATCTTGTGAATTCTAAAGGCCTTAGAGCAAAGCAGAGACTAAGACTATTGTGTTTAGAGGAGATAAGAAATATGAAAAGGAGGTGACAAAGAAACAAATCCAGAAGGATTTTGTCCAGCCTGAAATGCTGCTGAATACTGTGGCTCAAGCAATGCAGGGTTGATAGGGAGAACTAATATATTGTGTTAGAACAAGTTTCAAATGTCCCCCTCTCCTTTTCCCTTCTTTCACCTCACTCCTCATCCTCTTTCTCCCTCCCACCCCCTTCTGCCCCCTCCAACCTTCAGATCTTTCTGGAATACAGGAATCAAACAAAAAGAGTAAAAGATGAGATTAGAATTAAGGAAAGTTTGTGGAAAATATATTGTGATGTTCTAAGATAGATCTTTGTTTAAGACATGCTTTTCCTAAGTTTGTAATCATTGCATTATTGCTATTTTACTTCAGAGAGCTAAAATATGATTTCCAGTGCTCATAGTCTTGGTTCACCTCTGGCAAAAGTTTTATAAACCAACTGTAGGGAGATGGAGAGCAGGAGTGTAAAAAGATATCAAACCTTGGGTTGAACTATGACAGACTATACTGCCTCCTGTACAAAGGATGATTCTCAAGTAAAGTTATGAATCTCAGGACTGAGATCCAGAAACAATGACTAGATTCTGTCCAAACTTGGATATATGAGTGGCTTAATTTTAAACCTGTTGGTGTCTCTGTATGGGGATAGAACAGGACAAGCAATTTTGTAGGGATGAAAAATTGTGGTTGGTATTAAACTGTGACATCATTCCCTGCTGGATATTTGCAAATTGTTTTTTTCATCAAGAAAAGACTGCTTCTTAGTAATTGAAGTTATATTTCAGCATTAAATTAAGGACTAGTTATTTCCAAGGGTTTGGTGCCTTGAAAGCAAAATAAATTAATACTGCCTATATACAGTATTTCAACCTTCACACAGTTGCTTGAGCAGCATGTATGCTGGTTGAATGCTTCAGTTAGACAGTGAGGTGTTCAGTTTGGAAAATTCACACTCTGAGGGAGAAGCTCACAATTAGAGTTTGATTTGCATTCTGCTTGCCAAAACATCTGACGCAAAATGATGTCTTCTTTTGACATTGCATGAAATTGAATTCCTTTGATGAACTTATTTTCCTGCAGTTTAATAACATTACTATGAGACTTCTGGAGGTTTGTCTTTTATGTATTGGTATGGGTGTGCATTCCTGCTATTTTCCTTCAGTAGTAACACTGAGATGTGTTGTCCTAACCACTGATAGAAGAATTCCCTTCCGACACTGGAACTATTCACTGTAAAGGGCTGCCATGTTTGTGACATGCCAACTCTATCAGTCCTTTTAGTACCCTGCACTGGGCTGTTTAAGACTAATGCACAGGGGCAGAGAGGTGAGGCCACTGCAGTGGATGATGCAAATACCTTCCTCTTTTAGATATCCATCCACATAGAAAATTTAAATTGATCACAGTGTGAGTATGGCATGGCCATATAAATTCAAGCAACAAATTGTGTTCTGTCTTTCTGTAGATTTGCAGTCAAGAAATTTACTCGTCTTTTTATTCCTAAATACAATGGCAAAAATAGCCAAGGACTCCAGGACAATTCATTATTGTAATATATTGTTCTGCAAAGAGATAGGGATAAACCTCACCATGCTGGTCTGCAAAATCTGTTGCTAGTCGTTCTAGTTTCTGAACTTACCAGTCTTCAGTGATTGTATACTTCAGCAACCTGTGTACCTCATTTTCTCTTGATGCTTAATTGAGGTGGAAAGACACTGCCTTTTACTCCATGTCCTACAGGAGATAAGTGTTTGAGCAAGAGATTGACCTCAATTCCTCTAGACTGTGGGGTATCTGCTTACTGCAGGCACTTTTCTGCAGTGGGATGACGTAGCTGCCATTTCCTTTCAAACACAAGACATGAAGTGGACATCCCAAAATGGGTCATTGTCAGTCCCTCAAATGTAGCGCCCATTATTTTAAGCTGATTTAAATCAGTTGTCCCCACTGCTCAGTGATACCAAATATTCTCACACAGTCTGGAAATGACTTAAAGGTTTAGATACGCAAACTATGTCTTTTCTAGTAATAGTAATGTTGGCTGTAACTAATTAGATTCTGTTTCATGTGTTTTTAGTTTTAAAAGGTTTAAAAGGTTAGCAGAATCTAACAAATAGTGTATTTTTGAGTACTTGTGGGCAGAGGACAAATGAGGGTATGATATCATATTTAACTGTACATAGTTTTACTGTGTGGTGGTTAAAATGTTACAGGTTTATATGTGTGCCATTATAGCTTCCTAGTATTGCTGCAGCCTCACATAGAAGTCATACATCTTTTCTGGAACAAGGATTTGTTAAATGTTGTAAATGGCTATGCCATTTAAATGAATACAATAAATAGCTAATCAAGCCATTTTTCACTGAATAAATAGGGAATTGACAGCAAATAAATTCTGTTGGAACTAATTTCCTAATCCAGAAAATTACTGGAGTTTAAGTTTAGAGTGTCATAAGTAAGCCACATTCTAGCTGGGTCCCAAATAAACTTATTTTGGTAGAACACATAACAAGAAAATTCTTTCATTGACAAAGAATTAGCATAGAAATTATGATATAGGCATTTTAAGTGTATCAGTCTGAAGTGGGACTTCAGCAAACCGTATTTTTCATTTGGGTTACCATTATGCTTTTGATTTAGCATGCTAGTCCTTGAAGCAAGTATCACATCATGTGCTTTGTTACATGAAATGGCTAAATACATCTACTGTTCTTAGACACCGTGAGTTGCAACATAAAGCTATCAGACCAAAAAAGTTTGATGGCATCTTCTTCTTAACTCAAACTTATTGTCCAGGAGCTCATATGGAATGAATTCCCATCTAATATTAGTGAAGATTGATTGGTTGTATATCCATTTTACTTTTCTATTAAAAAAAAATCCCTTGGCGTGTGTTGAAATAAACGCAGGCATTGCTGGATGACAACAACATGTGAATTATGTAATCACTGAGGTTTACCCCACCCCCCCAATCAGGTCACCTAAGTGAGAAAGCATGGAGTAATGCATATCTCTTAAATTTTTCATTAGGAGTAAACTAACAAGGTGATTGTGATAAAAGCCTGTTTGGAAAAGTGGTACATTGCAAGAAACTGTATAGAGACAGAATAATGAAGGAACAGGCAGTTCTGACCCTAAGGCAATTTTTCCTCTTCCTCCAAGAACATTAAAATAAAATCTTAAGTGTCTTCTGTCAACCTGTGCATCTGTAAATTTGTGCATATGAGGTACTGTACCTCTGAGCTATTGGTTTCCCATGTTTTCTTGTGGAAGTTAAGAAGCCTCTAGTATTGTGCCTTCCTGCTTCTGAATCTCACAGAAGAATGCCCATTTTCCTTCCTACTGACTTCGTTAATATGTCATCACATGGCACCATTCAGTTCCTCATCTTCAAAATGAGTTCCTTGTCTGCAAGATCTTCCTCCAGACTCCACTTCATCAGTGCCAGTGATGTGACAGTGCCACTGTCCTACCCTCCGTGTAATTAAAACTCTATGTTTAGTAGGAACAAGCTCTGAATGTGCAAAGGCCCCTGAATGCTGGCTGATTTTGGTATCATAGTTGACAAACAGGAGGAAGAGAGACAAACTACCTACTCTAATTATTACAGGTGGTAAGTCAGGAGGGATAGGGAGAATTCCACACCGCTCAAAATGGAATTGTGTGTTTGTACTCACATAGCCTGGGATCTCTTCAGTCATTTTTTTCCTGTAAGTCTATAGGCTAAAGTGCTTCTTGCTGCTGAATAATAGAAAGTCTTACTTCAATTTTTATAGGAATGATTTTTCTCCCACAGTAGCAAAACTGGACTTCTGTCATTCAGCAGTGTAAACACTGGATGGCAAAAAAGAGCAACTGTCAGCAGAAAATGTGACTAAAACAGATTTAAACACAGGATGCAATATGTTGGTGCCACTTCTTTCCAAGTAACTCTTCAGTAATATAGTAGCATTGGAGAATTGTTTGGTCTGTTGTCACTTAAACATGGTTATGAACTCTTCCCAGTTTATGAAAAATGCTTAAGGAAGAAAAAAAAAAAAAAAAAAGGGAGACAAAAAGGCACAACCAGAAATCAATCACAGATGCTTTGGAACAGGAATTTTTGTATAAGGCTGTGGAGAAGCAATATTATTTTGTATGAATATTATATTTAAGATTACCTGCTTGGTATTATTCTGGCTGCTCAATAATGAAATCAAATGAGGCTTAGAGGGAGGAATAGGTATTGAAAAAAAGAATGAAGGATATATACTTTATCTCTAGAAAGGATATTGAGGCCCCTTACAGAAAAACTGATAAGCTTGTCACCAGAAAATATTGATGTTCCTGTTGCCATCTTAGTTAACAAGCTTGTGGTGTTTCAGGCCAGACTCTAAGAGCAAAAAATTATTTAAGACGTAAAAAAATCCTGCTAAGAGAGAGAAGGTGAGGAAACCGAGAACAAATACTTTGGCACATTGTGGGGGAAAGTTTAGGAGGAAAAGTGTGAGAGGAAAACCTTCCTCTCCTGGTTCAGTGACCTGGTTTGAGCAGTGACAGAGCTAATTTTCTTCCTAATAGTACAGTGCTCTATTTTGAATTTTGAATGAGAAAAATGTTGATAACACACTGATATGTTGGTTGTTGCAGAGCAGCGCTGACACTAAGTGAGAGATTTTGCAGTTTCTAACACCTTTGTATCAGCAAGGAGGCTGGGGATGCATGAGAAGTTAGTAAGGGGACACAGCTGGGACAGCTGACCCAGCTGGCCAGAAGAATGTTCCATACCATATGGCATCATGCTGAACAACAAAACTGGGAGGAATTGTCTAGGGCCTGGCAGCTTGGTGCTTGGGGGCAGGCTGGGCATTGATCAGCCAGTCACAAGCAGTTGAACTGTGCATCATTAATTTTGTATGTTCTTTTACCTTTATTACTAATTTACCTTCCTTTTCTGTCCTATTAAACTATACTTATCTCAACCCCTGAGCTTTATCTTTTTTTTTTTTTTTTTGATTCTTTCCTCTGTAGTGAGCAAACGGCTGTGTGGTATTTAGCTGCCTGCCAGGTTATACCACAGAACCTGGAGTTAGATATTGCTTCCAAACAGGTAATTGAATTCTCTGAGAAGCACCAAGGTAAATCTAAAAGTCAGATTTGCAGACCTTGGGTAGGCTGAATCGTTCTCTTTACTTGTGTCAAACATTTTGGCAAAAGATGCCCCTTTGCCTGTGAGGAACTGTTTGAGGCCCCTTGCCAGATTCTGTCATGGGCACCTGAAAGGGCTCTCTCGAGCTGGTCAGCACCCACGGGTGTAGTGTAACAGCAGTGCCAGCAGTGAGATTCAGTTTTTCTATTTGAGTTATTGGCATCCACCCAGACAAAAGTGAAAACCAAGGTGCTTGTCACCTCAGAGGTGCACTTGTGAGTAGTAATTGTCCCCAGGGAGCATATATTGTGGAAATAGTTTTTTTAGACTGCTTTTCAAAGAGGCAAACTTAAATGAGATGATGCATAGCATAACAGCTTCCCTGGTTCATTATCATCTGAGGCAGAGTTTAGTATGGGAACAGTAGTAGGTGCATAAGCAGTAGGTCTGAGATGAAACCTCTTTTATATCCGGAGGACTTTTATCCTTTACAGGACTTTTTTTGGGCTGATTGACCATAAGGACTTCTTTCATCCATCCATTCCAATGCTTAGCTTCCACTATCTTGAGCTATCATCGTAGCATCATAAAAATGCTTAATTTAGCAGATTAATTACTGAATTATGAAATCAGAATTTTGTCACTCCTGCAATTGTCTATGTTTTTGTGTCATGATGCAATGAACTTTTTAAATTTATTTTGACAAATGCAGATTAGCCGTAAAACATCAGTCTACCACCATATGTAATGCAAATTGATATGCCTTACTTAATTTCTTAAGATTATTACTTTTAAAAATTAGATGTTTATAACAACATTTGTAGGACTGTGAAATCTTCAGAAGTGCAAAACTCTGATTGTTTCACATTGGTTGAGACAGTGTAGCAACAATGTGGCAACAAGCACATAATGTAAATAAGAACGATGAAGACTCCCTTTAGCTTATCAACTAGCTAAAAACTTGCTTTTCACACTGAATGTATTGCAGAATGGGCATTGCTTTATCCAGCTCTTGGTAGAGTTCTCTCTGAGACAGCACTCGGATAAAGCACCAAAGGATGGGATGTTATATTGCTGGGGATCCAGTATGCACTTTAGGCCTTAAGTCTTCAAAGCATTTAAGCATGAATTTGCACATCAAAGGTATGCACAATGACCTGCTACCCAGCAACTTCTGGTGAATTAGCACATTTCTTTATAGATGACTAAAAGGCAGAACTCCCCTGTCAGAACAGTCGGTCCAGCTCTCTTGCTAACATAATATTCACTATTAAAAGCAAATAACTAAAGAGATTGAACCATATTATCATGTAATTGTCTTACTTCTCTTCCTTTTGCATTACAAAAGTCTTTGTCTTTGACATGGTATTTGAAGATACTTTTACATGATGTTTCCGTTTGCTTTGATTTTAGGTCAATAAATACTCCCTTAGAAAAGAGCTTCATTTCCATTCAATAAAGTTCAGAGAAAAAGCATATCATTCACTATGTTAATAAATTCCTACACAGGGAGGTTACAGTGGAGAAGCCTGCCAAAACCTTCAGTATAGAAGCACCACTAGACCCTGCAATAACATGTCTAATGCACTAGCACAGAGAGCTCCAGAGAAAAGCTTTAAAGTGTGCGGTGGTGTTTTGTGGTTTTGGCTTCTCTTAATGTGAATATGCTTGGTAATCAAAAGCATTAAAATAATTTTTTTAAAAGCATTGATTTGAATAGACATTATATGTAGTATTTTTAGTTATATTGCAAATGTGCCAGCCTGTATAATGAAAACATTAGACACCTACTTTATCATTTACTGCATTGCTGTCAGATCCATTCTGACAGGATTTATCTATTATCTTGTTCAATTCCCTCAGAAAAAATGAAATTACGTATTTCTCTTTGTGGTCTTGAGGCAGTAAATTCACTAGGTCTGTTGTATTTTTTGATACTGAGTTTATAGACTTTTCCTCTTTTTCTCTGCAAGCTTATCAACATTTGAGAATCAGTTTTTTATTCTAACAAACTTCTTTTGCCCTTCTACTTAAAATTCTACAGTCCAGACAGACTATTATGAATTTTGGGGGTTGCTAGTGGAGTGACAAAGGGAGGATATACACAGACAGAAGATGCTAGAATGCTTAGCACTTATTCCTGTAGCACTAGGATGGAATTCTTACTAGTATACAACCTATTTTTGATAGCAGTATAGTTGTTGTTCTCAAGGATTCAGGTTTTTTCTCCCCTTGTGATAAATAACGCTAAGTCTTCATGAATTAATTAAATTATTATCTGATAATAATCTACACTATGTCCAGAATAGCTGTTCATGTAAGTTCAGAAGTTAGGATGTTTTTTATCACTGGCATCTTATTGACTAATTTGTAATAAAATGCAAATATCCTACATGTTGCTTTACAACTTCAATTTGAAGGCATTAAATTGTGGTTAGTGCGGATTGTCATGTTGGTATTACAAACTTAAGATTCATCATGATTAACTTAGGAAAGAAATACGAAACTGAAGGAATGCCATTATTACATAATGAATCTCACTTATGTAAATACCAGTTATATTATTTTTTTTCCATTTTTGGTGGTAATATAGCTTGTTGTAGTTTTATACTGTTTTTGGTCAGGGTCTGGGAAGATTAAAATCAGCCTAATTCAATGATGTTTACTTGGAATAATACTGTTACCAGGGATTTGAAGGATTAACTCTAATCTGGATTTTTGTAAGTATAAATTCAGAAAGATTAACATGTTTGCTTTCTTACTGTAAGCAAACCTAAATATCTTGATATTCCTTTAAAACCACTAACTACTACTGCCTTTAGTGTGGGGAATACTTTTCAGATGCAGCAGTCACCATTAGATTTTGATTTTGATTCTACCACCCACTTCTGTGTCTGCCTGTTTTTAGGGACATTTTTACAGGCAGGGGGAGGAGTGTTTCAAGGGGTTCCGTGTTTTTCTGTTGGTATGATTTGAGGGGTTTAAATTTGTTTTGTTTTAAGAACAGAGGAGGCATTTAATAATCTCTGGAGCTCTGGTGTTCACTGTAAGATTTATTCTCTACTATTAGTTCCTCCTATGTGAAATGATGGTGCATAGGCTCATAGGCAAGAAGATAAGGAGGATTTCAAAAAGGACCCTAAAGAATTAGGCAGTGATTTTGTGTCATAAAGTCAAAAATACAAGGGAGCTACAATAAGACTGTGGTAAAGGTTTTGCAGGAATACTTTTAAAACTAATGCAAGTACTGAATGCATAAAATCAGCAATCAAGCTGGGAGCAGCAAATATGCTGTGTTATCTACAAAGATAACACACAGTGTTCATTTTTCGTAGTAGCTAATTTAACTACCAAGCTTTTATTGCTGCTTCTGCTCAGTCCTTCCATTATTAGCTGAAGTCGAGATTTCTCACAAAAGTTCATCTTCGGCAGTAATAATTTGCTGCAATATAAAATAAATTACTTAACATAAACGATTTTACTGATTGCAAGTGCCAGTTGGCACTTTCTTGTTCTCTGTTGAAATGAGCACAACACATTGTCTATTACAGCTGCACGGCTGCCCTGCAACCACTCTGTGTTGCAAGTTTTAACAATATTGCTTCTGTATGTATTTTTCCCTCATAAATTATTCTTCGCAGAAAAATGTTAATTAGTAACTGATAGATATAAAAATTGCCAGGGACAGCCCATTAATTCCATTTACCTTAATGGCACTTAGATCATAGCTTGCAGTACAGCTGTATTCAGACTGGATTATAAATGTAATTTTTTGCATCATTAACTACCCTGATTAATCTTAGACAGCAAAAGCATAATTATAGAAACACGGGACTTGCAACGTGCCAGTTTAAAGTTGTAGCTTTGCTCTTTTATATTTACATCATTGTAAACAACATCGGTTTTGAAAATTTAGACTGAAACAGTTTTTCTCCATTTCTTAATAATTAACTTGTGTCTTGTATTAATCATTTCTCATTTCTGGTTTTACTTGGGCATTCTTAGGTTTTATTTTGTTTGTGGTTTGCTGAGGTTTTTTTAAAGTTCTTTTTGTAACATGTTTTGCTTTTGGCTGGTGCAATTACTAGATATTTGCATAGTAATTGACCACCATTAGCGAGGTGTTCAGTCTGATCAAAGCATATTAAGGAAAGCACATGTATTTTCTGTCTGATTTCTGTGGAGACCAGGAGATGTCATTGTGGTTTTCACATTAAAGTCATCGGGTCAAACAAGAGTACAAATTCAGATACTTGTCTCAGATAGAAGCAGATTTGATGAGTTGCTGGTTTGCAGACAGCAGCCAGGAAATGGCAAGTTCTACTTGACTTCAGGTTTAATGTTAACAGCTGGGAAACCTGACCAGCCTGGTATAAAAGCTTTTGCCATGTGAGGTTTTCAACTTGTTTGTCTTTGGATTTGATCAGCAAAAGGTGGTGTAACCTTGTGTTGAGTGTGTGTCTTTGGTGTAGTATTGTCTTATCTCTATAAAACTGATGTGACAAATCCCCACCCTGATAAATGCATAATGCTACTTAAGTTGTTAAACTTCCAGTTGCAGTTAATAATGACAAAGGCAAGAAGTGACAGAGAGAGAGAATTTGTACTGGTAGTTCTATTTAAATAATAATCATAAATCTGAAAGAAAAACCTAAAGCAGTTCCTTGAATGACGATGACTCAGAAATGCCATTTGTAAACAGGATGATTCTCAAGAACTGCTTTTTTCAGGATCAGATGACAGTGCTGCATGCTGCAAATGTGCTGTGTCTCTCCTCATGTGGAGTGTGAACTGAAGATTTTGCAAAGGAGGAAAGATGAAAAAAACCCTTTCCAGTGATTAAATCAAATGGATGATTGCATTTATGCCTTTTATAATAACGTGGATTTCTTGTGTGTGGAAGGAAAAACAAACACAAGTCCATTTCAATATAACAACCAACACTATTGGTTCTAATTCTGTATTTCAGTCTCCTGCTTTCCTTTTCTTTCAAGCTACAGGCACAGCCACTGCAGAGGGAGTCTGCTATGCAAATCACAGGGAGATAAAGAGTAGGATTTTCTCAGTGCCCAAAAAGGCAGCAGCACTTTTTAAGAAGACACAGGAAAAGAAGCAGTGTTGGAGCACTGTAGTTTGCAGCTGCTCCTGAAGTACTTTTTTAGTTATTCTATCCCATAGCAGAACTGCTTGTGCCTGCAGCTGTTCATGAGAGCTGCTGGGGTAAAAGTCAGGTTGTCTTTTGAAATGAGAACCAAAAGACACAGGGTGTGTTGAGGGTTGACCATGAATGCTGCTCTGAGCTAGCAAGAAGGAGTTGGTGGAAGAGGTGGTGGCTTCAACTCTGCATTCAGGCACAGACCTCCATGGTGACCTTGAACCATTACTTACTCTCAGTTCCTGTGTGTAAGATGAGGATAATATTTCCTGGCCTCTAAAGTGTGTCACAAAGATCCTGATCATTAATGATTAATCCTGGCCCATGAATGTGTGCGGTGGGTATTAAGATCTAATCATAATTGTCAAAGCTGAGATCTAAGGTCAAGCTTTGGTTTAAACTTGTTCCATCAGTGTCAAGATAAGCAGGAATAAGTCATGGGGGACAGGGTTCATGTCTAATATTACATCAGTATAAAGGACATTATAGCAGCAGGAGGAATGATGTTTCCATTGGTGATGTTGTTTTTATAATAACAAATAACTAATTGAGTAGAAAGTAGAACCAGCCACAGGGCTGAGAGCCCTGAAGACATCTAAGACGACAGGAGAAAACCTTGTGGGGATTTGCACTGCACTTTTTATGTCTTAACTTTTTCAGAGTTCTTTCATTAGTTGCTGCTATCTTATCAGGTCCCTCATACCTATTCTGTGTTTTAGATATCTCCAGGATATATCTTTTTCTAAAAGGGGGAGACAATGAACCCTTATAATATCCACAGGCCTTAAACAGTGCATAAAGAGTGAAACCTTCAAAATAAGCAAAGCTGGGCTGCTTGTGCATCATGGAGTTTCTTTTCTGGAGAGATATGCTAGCAGCGCAGATGTCTTTAAGTACTTGACTTGCAGACAACTATACAGTTCACAGACAATAAAATTTCCTGTCTTCATATCCATAGGTACTTTTGCAAGGTATTCCAGACATGGATGATCTTGAATTAATTATGCCGGTGCTGTCTAGTGCAAAGTCAAAAGGCTGTGGATAAGAACAAGTGGATTTGTCAAAAGTTCTAGTGCAGCTCAGTTTTCATGTTAATTACCTGTCTGCAAATAGTCTTTGTGAAAGGAAATACTCAAATGAGACTTCCTATTGTGTTTAAGTTCATAATATACACAAATTCCTTTTCACTCTCACTAATTCTAAAGACTCAGTGGTACCACAGTTTCACTTAACATGATGTTGTCCTCCAGGCAGGGGTCAGCTGAGGAGATGGAAAAACTGTCAGGGTTTCTTTTACTGCAGCAGCTCAGTGTCTAACTGCTTCATCTATTCATGTTTACCTAAATTCTGGTTTGCATCTGCGTGTATTAGTTCATCTGGGATTTCCAGCCTGGAAGGACACAGAATATCCCTTCTTACTCACTGGTCTAGAGCCCACAGTCCTCACCTGGTCAATGGGCCTCTGACTACCTTGTGTGTGTCAGGATCTGTGTATCACCAGTGGAGTCAGATCTGATTTCGGCATCCAGTTGGAGTTTGCTTGACTTAAAATCATATAAAGATCAAAATCAACATGAAGCAACTTTAAGCAATCAGAGAATTCAAGAAAAAGTATGAACTAGTTCAGACCAATACACTGCCATGACAGTGAAGAAGTGAATGCGTTCCGCTGTATGATATTGTCCTTTCACAAATGCAACAGTAACCAAAGTTGTGCCAGAAACCAAAGGCTCTTACTAACTCTACATTTTGGTCTTTGTGGACATATTACTATTTATTCGTGGTAGTAGGCTCTTGGAAGGAAGGGACATTGCCATTTTATGCCTGTTCTAAGGTATCTTGAACTCATAGACAGGTATTTTTGTATGCACACATGTAAAAACAGGTTTATTTCCTTCCTTTGTTTCATTTAGCTCTGTTTTGATCTACAAAAAGCTCAGAAGTCAGGGTCAGACAGGTACTTCCCTGGCAATACCTTTTTCTAAATTTTAATTTTGATATGTCACTCAGATAAAACTTCAAAGATGAAATTGCACGGAAAAGTACACTGTTAATGTTTCATCTTTCTCCAAATGATATAAAAACATGCTGAGAATTATATAATGCATCACATTTCAGAGATGGGTAGGAAGGGATTAAAGCACTTCAAGTAGTGAATGAGCCATAACTATATTCTCCACAGCTGTTCAGTGCACTCAGGATTGCACTAATGATTTAGTCACTAAGACTGACAGGAGAGTTGGAATGAATCTCAGTGGTAATCTGTAGAGAATTACTGGAAAAGTACAGTCACAATGTGGGTATCCAGAGAAGGTATAAGTGTGTTCTTTTCTTCAAAATGGAATATAGTCCTGGTTTTTTACCATGAAGAAAATGAGACATTTCAACTGGTAGGTAGTTGGGTTAGGAATGTAATAATCTCCATTTGTTCTGAATTATTTATTTTCTGCTGCTTCATAGAGAGTCTGAAGAAGAAATAATGTGGATCTTAATTTTTCAGTTAGAAATACCTCATTAAAATGCAAATCACTTTTGACCACCTATTTCCCTCATCTTCTTGGCATCTTGCTCAGCTTAGTACCAAATTCTAATGTTGTTTGTGCATACATAGTTACTAAGAAGAGCAAGGTTTGTTTACATTATTATGTAAGCTCTTAAACTATATCAAGAAGTTATAACTTCTTTTTTTTTATTTTCCAATTTCACATTCTCTCTTTCTTAGTGAAAGTGAGTATCCTGAACACTCAGTCTTACCCTGGTTAAAAAAATCAGGGAGGTTTTAGAACTAATCATGTTATGGAGGGAGTAAGCAGGTTAATGACTTCTACTGTGGTCCATAATCCATGATCTGAAAAAAGTTAAAGTGTTATTTGCATGCAAGGAGATATAATGCTCTTAAGTGATCTGTATGAGGGCTATGAATTCAGACATATACTTAATTTACCCTCATACTTAACCATTGCCTGTTATAAGGGTATATTCAGCTGCATGTGCAAACTACAGCCCTCCAGTTTCCATTTGTGAAGAGTGTGAGGAGCATTAATTTTCTGCATGGAGTGCTGGTGGTGCAACTAATTTAAATAAAATTGTCTTGAATCTGCAGATGTGAGGCACAATGATGACAGTTGGTCACATGGTTTTATATCCTGGAATTTTCATAAAAAGGAGAGTAGAATTCCCTTCCAAGAGAAGGAAGTGAGGGGGAAAAAAACCCAAGCACCCATAGTCAAATAATTATACCAGCAAGTACCTCTGCTTTTACCTGAAGTACTTGTACCAGGTTTTGCAGAAAGACAGACATCTATTAAAAGCCAAGAGAAAAATGCATTAATTTTCTAATTACTCTTTTGTAAGGGGTTGTCAGAATTATAGCGGCTAAACAAGCAGAGCAGCTTTGTAAAATGTTTCAATTGAAATGTTGAGGTGTTTTACACTGAAACAATTATAAAATTAGAATCTGGAAAATGTCTTTCTCTCCAACATTGAACTTATATATTTTAGCCTTTGCTTCCTGAAAATATTTGCTCAAGTATTTCCCACCAGAATGTGGGGTAAAATAATTCTGTCCCCATAACAATTTTTTCTTTCATGATTGGGTGTGTGGATTAAATTATGTGTTAGGGTCCCTTTTAGTTTGTTATTTTCTGATTCTATAAGTATGGTTTAAGAGTTGTAACTTTTCCCAGTGTTGAGTCTTAACACACTAATATTTTGAAATGTGTTGAAATGCTATAAAATTATAGATTTGACAGAGTGTTTTCATAATGTCTGAAGCATCCCATGATTTTTTAAAGTGAAGAATGGATATATTTAAAAATTCTAGTTGTACTCTACACCTTAGTTTTTCATGATTTCTTTGGAGTCACCAGAATAAAAATGGTAAATAAGAAGAATTGTTTAAATAGGCTAAAAAGGCATGGCATAAACAGGAACTTT
This sequence comes from Rhipidura dahli, assembly GCA_013399225.1. Taxonomy (NCBI): domain Eukaryota; kingdom Metazoa; phylum Chordata; class Aves; order Passeriformes; family Rhipiduridae; genus Rhipidura; species Rhipidura dahli. The sequence continues at coordinate 455,095 of VXAC01007459.1, read as the reverse complement.
GCATTGCAGAATTATTTTCTCAGTCCTTAAGCAAATACATACACAGCCACTTCTTTGAAAGACATGTAGTAGTTTTCAGAGATCACTTTGCACTCTGGTACTTGTAAGCAATTCACTTGCAAGGGTGAATCAAGTGCCTCTCTGCCAGCTCTCTGTCTGGCACACATCCTGCTGTTGTGATTAGAAAGACTCACTATTATTAAATACCAATTATAACACTTGGTATTCTGAGATACATTCACATATGAATGATGCTATTGGGAATTTGTTGTGCAACCCTCATTAGGCCTTGCCAACCTTTTGTTCCAAACCCTTGAGCACAAAACATGAAAATGCCCTTAACTTTTCTTAATGTGTTCTTTTTCTCATGAACTCATTTTTGCTTTGTTCTTGGTTGAATCTCAGAAAACAAATGGTGTTTGTGAACCTTAGGTTTTTCTATTTATTGGTATCTTTAGAGATATCTTTAGGGAGGGTATAATATTTATCTCTTTTTGTTTTAAGCAATTGTTTTGGGTTTAATCATAGTTTTACCATCTGCCACTGCTCACTTAAGTGAGCAGATAAAAGAAGCAATCCACCCCTTCTTTCCACACCACTTTAGTAATGCCTACTGGAAGTGGAATGAGTAATTCTCTCACTTTCAAGGTGACCTGTTTCATGTTGGCCTGTTTTTATGCTTCAGTTGTTGTATTGAGCGTTGTCCACTAGATAATTGAGTAGTATGATAAACATGCCACAATTGGTTGCCTTTCATCTTCTCTCCTTTGGGAGAATCTTTTAGGTCTGGTAGAATTCTCCTCTGGACAAGCACTGAGGTTTTGTAATAGAGAAGATTGTTATCCATAGTATTTTTGCTCTGTTTGATGCATAAACCAGAAAGTATATTTTGAATGAGATAGGACTAAAGTTAGGGATATCCCGTTTTAGAAAACCCATTGAATACCATTCCAGAGAGATGTTCTGAGAAATGTTAGGCAAGTCACTCAACTCCAGCATTTCCCAGACAGCTTTATGGATTGTAAGTCCGACTTGCAGTTGTAAAGCTGTGTTTAGTCTGTGTAGCCCCTTCACAGATGAATCTGGAATTCATTCTGGAATCAGGAAATGTGTGGGGAACATGGGAAAGGCAATATAATAGAAGAACTATCAGGTATATTAAGTTGAGTAACAGGAACTGGTGTGCAATTTTTGTCCTTTATGTCTGAGAAAATACCATCTCTTATCTAAAAAAGAGGTTTTCAGAATAAGTTAATTGTACTTGTGAACTATTCACATCCTGTGCCAGTGAAGACTGTAGGACAGCCAATGAATAGGCTGATAATTCCCACTGGGAGTGAGGTTTCAGCTTCATATCGTCAGTGAGGTTTGGGGTTATTCATTGAACCTCTCGGACAAAACACAACACTGAACGCTTGCTCATTAGGTGAACACTGTCCATCTTCTGAGCAGAACAAAGCCAAAACCTTTTTGGGAAAATATGTGAACATATTTCAAAAATATAATTTCATAAAGGTGTCAAATTAAAGCTTATAGGCATTTCATGTTTTTAAGGGCTTGATCTGCAACCCTAATGTTCTTTTAGCACTTTGTGTTTCTGTATTTAGCACACATACACAGATTTGTTCCAGTTTGACAGTCCTTCACATGTTGTTTAGTATGTTTGATTAGCATAATCACGGTGTGATTATTTCTCACTAGCCTTAGCATATGCAAATTCTTGTCTTTTGACTGACAACCATTATTAGACAATCAGAGTATAAGGATTTGCATAATCTCTCTGTGGTTACAGTATTTGTGTGCAATACTACTGTGAATGCAAATCCATTTCCTCTGACTGGTTTCTGTATATTCAAGCAGCTTGCCAGAAATACTGCTGCTGCTTCAGCATCTCATTTCCAAGTGGAAAAATCTACAAGAAAAAAATTATGGAAAGAAAGGAAGAAGTACTAGAGCCATATCAGAAAGGTAAATGGACAACTGCTACAATTAAATAGATCCATTAGGATTTAAAAAAAAATAAATAAATAAAAAAAAAGAAAGACAGAAGCACTCGTACAGGATTTCAACAAAAGAATAAAAAGTTTACTTTGGGAATTCATTTTGAAGTATAATTCAAGTTACCGGTCGCATTGCTTGGGAAGTGACAGTAATTTTCTTTTTGATAGATAGCACTTTTTTTAAAAAAAAAAATTATTCTGTAAATATTGCACGTTATTGTAGTTGGTGCATTTGTTTTATATGAATTATGTTGTATTTAACAAGGATGAGCAATATTTCTGTTTATATACGTGGAAAGCATCAGGTTAGTTCTGCCCTCTTTCATTGATAAGAGAAATGGTAGACAGTGAGAAAAGATGTGTAGTGTGGAGTTCAACACTGGATAATTATTCAGCATAATTATTAGGGCAATACTGAATAAATTAGCTGTAAAAGGATAAACCATGCATGGCAGCACATCTAGAACATTTCTTTTAACTGTTTGACATCACATTGTTTAATTCGTACATGAAACCAAAATATTGTTGAACATCTATTTTTTGTGCATGTGTTTAATTATACTTAGTAAGCTCTTCCCATCATCCCTTTTAAATAGTGTTCTTTACTTAGTTTATAAGATTCTTATTCACAGATTAATGTGGTTGTGGAAGAAAACAGCCCTGGAGTGCCAACTTTAACAATTTGACTTATTTCTTATGGAAATGCAAAATGCCAAATATACTTAGGATCAAATCCCTGAGCTGTTCTTGAACTGTTCTGTTTCTGGCTGGTCACCAGAACATTAGGAATGTGTCAGGTAGATTGTAAGTTATAGGTCTGACACTTCTGGAAAACATCATGTTCTGCACAAATATATATTTTTTAATGTGCATAGTTAATAAATACTTTTCTGAGTGTTGAGGTTGATGTGCACACAGAGAAATGAGCTGCAATGTGCGACTTCCAGTAGTTCATGTTTTTCCTGGAAGTTTTAGACTGTTTTGTACAATGCTTTGTACAGCTTGGAGATGCAACTGCAGTAGGTGCCGAGTATCTCTTGGAGAAGATGCAGCTCCCACACAGCTAACAGTGCCCACGTCATGGGCAGTCTGTGCAGCCAATATAAGTCTGAAAGTCCAGGAGATCTCCAAAATATCTAAGTTCCTGCAAATGCAGTCTATCTAATATAATATTGCTGCATCTCTACAACTGACCACCATGATTGCAGGGGAAATGTCTGTGAATTTTTCATGGCACTGAGATCACAGAGGAACTGCTCAGTTTTCAATTCAAAGTAGTTAAATTATGCTCTGAGAAAATTTCTGGCTCTAAGAGTCCCTGAGCTATACATGACTTTACACCACTGAGGAGTTTTCCTATAGCTTAACCTTTCTGTGTTTCTGTAAGTATGGCACAATAATAATAAAGTAGACAACTTTATGTTTGAACTGGTTGGTGTTAAAACTGCATCTATTGTGCAGTTTTAAAAATGGATCAGGTTGACCAATAAGTATAATGTGGAGGACATGATATTTTGGGGTTTTTTCTTGGTAATTACAAAGATTGATACAGGATTTAAACTGTTTCCAATGCTCTTACTACTTTCACTATTAGTGGAACATAAGAGAATGAATGAAAGGAGCCTGCACTGAGTTATCTTTATTTCTTATCAGTGTTACAGCCCTAACACAATGCAATGTTACAATGAAAATAACACTAAAGGAATTATATTTGAGTAATTATATATCATTATTATAATTATATATATATAATTATATATATATTCTGAGTACGGTTTCTTGCCATCTGAATTTCTACAAACATATTTACTAGTAAGTACAAAATGAGGCCAAAATAGCACATTATAATATTATTATAAAATATGTTAGTATCTGGATTTTAATAAGTTCTGGGAGGTGGTGGTACCTGTGTCACCAAATTCACTTTGTTGTTCAGGTAATGGAAGTGGGCCTTTTGTTGGGTAATTTTTTTTTTTTAATTTTAGACTAAAATGGTCTGCACCATTTTTTTCACGAGAGCTTCCATGACCTGACATGTTTTCCTCCTCACTTAATATTAGACCATAATGACCTGAGTCAATCTTTTTCTGGTAATTTCTTTGGTATTGAGATAAAAATACTTTCTTACTTATTTCATTGCTTTGGGCCTACCATATGCTCTGAACAGGCTCTAGGCATTCACATCATCTTCATCCTTCAACCTGGGTGCTTTTATTTATAGACATTAGCAGATTTCAATTAATTTACTGCAAACCTTAAGCATTTGAAATGCTCATTTCATACCTTATGATAAGGCAAGAATACACAATTAAATAATACACAATTTAAAAATAAGTCCCTTTGTTCTATATTCTTTTGTGATTTTTGAGCTTTTGTGGGTCAAACTTGCATGCTTTCCTTTCCTGTTGCTTTGTTGTTTTTCACTTAGGCGTATTCTTATGCCTCTGTGGTAGGAAGTCACAGAAAAGCAAGTAATAAAAATTGTATATATTAAAAATTTCTTGAAATTCAGGAAGATCTATGTGTTTGAATTTCAGGTTCAGCATAAAACAATTCTTCACATGCATACACACACAACACTTAGAAATTATTTGTGGAAAATATGTAACATTTACCTTTCCAAAGGATCAGATTTCTCTGTGTGTAAAATACACAATGCCAGGTTCTGCATTGCACAGATATTTAATGAAAATGTAATGAGATGAAGACTTGGCTGCAGAAAGCCTTCAAGGATAAAAACTATGGTGATTCTGGAAAACTGTCCCAGGCAGGTAACAAGGGATCTCCTGGGTCAACTTCTTGGTGATTTTGTGGTGTTTCCTCCAGAAAAGTTCATGCAACAGCCACTCCTTTCATCTGCAGTCCACAAAATAGAGAGCATTTTCATGCTCTGCAGTTAGCACAATGACAAAGAATACATCTAATATCATAGGTCTGACAAGACTGAATTTAACACCAGCAAAACCAAATTACAGTGATAGGGTCAAAACTAAGAAAATGGAGTAAGGGGCCAAGCTGTATCATGCCTTTGGTTTAAGCCTGGAGTTTCCTGAAGTAACATATACTTCTGAAGATTTTGGGAAGGGAGGGCAGTATTTGATCAAGGAATGTGAATCATATCATCTTACCACAAATTTCAGCTTGAATAATTAAAGCACAGATGATGTAATTGCTGTGCATGTATTGAAATAAAAAAGAGTTAAATTAACTTTTGTATTAATCTTCATTGCCCAATCTAACAGTCATCTTGCAGTTTTCAGTAAACCTTAAGCATTGTGGTATCCCTAGGCTGAGCACATGGAAAAGTGTGACATACAGATAATGCCTGGTACTGGAGAGTAGAAAGGCAGAAGGTGATGGACAAGTTGAATACAGTGCAGGTCTCAGAGCAAACTCTCTTTGTGCTTTAACTTACAGTGCAAATATATTGTCAAGAGGAGGTAAAGGGACATCTTGCCAACCTTGGTCTTCTGCACAGCTTTGGCAGCTGAATGATAATCTCTCGTGAATTGCAAACTTCTCTGTCCTTCACTTTAAGTGAGAGAAAATTAAATGAGTTTCATCAAATAAATAAAATCCAGAAACTGTAAAATAGCACTAGTAATAAGTAAAAAGCAAATTTTATCAAAGTTTATCATGATAACTTTTATTTTGAAAGTGCATACAACTTACATAAGTTTAAATAAAATTTATATGTGTAATTAGTAATGTTCAGTATGCCTAGATGTGCTTGGACATGCTTTAAAGTATCTCACCTCTTGCTGATTATCTCAGCTATATGATATTATTTCCCTCTTTATACTTCCCTGCAATTCTTGCTCTCTATTATCTGCAGTCAGCTAATTCTATTCCCCTGACTCTCAGCAGGCCTCCTTGCTGTCTTCCAGTATCTGTGAGATCTGAGTCCTTATCATGCTGCACCTAAGTATCCTGTTGCCTCTGAGATCTCCTTCGTAAAACTTGTGGAGGCTTATCTGATGCTTTTGGATGTTTATTTGGAATTAATGTATTGGTGATGTTTCCCAAATGAAATCTCCAGGGAAAAATAATAATGTTAAATACCCCAACTTTATTAGAATCTGGTGCTAAATTTATCTGTGCTTTGTAGTATCAAGGAACAGTTCTCCCATCCTTGGAAGTGGCCAAGACCAGGCTGGATGAGGCTTTGAGAAACCTGGTATAGTGGAATGTGTCCCTGCCCATGGCAGGGGGTTGGAAATAGATAAGCTCTAAGGTCCTTTCCAACTTAAACAACTGTATGATTCTACAATTCTGTGTACTGGCAGAGAAGAAGGGATTATTATTTTGAAGCAGCTTTTCTTAATTAATCTGAAAGCCACACAGAACACTACCACAAATACAAATCATCCTGCTCACAGTAATGTCGTATATCTCTTTATCTAGAAGTCTACATCTTTAAAAACTCAAAGGGAAGAGTGCAGATGGGTTTCTGTATCAGCAGATAAACCAGAGAAAATCTGTGGTCTTATTTGGAAAGAAACCCCACATTTTTCCATGAGGCCAAAATAAAATTAAATATAACATAGTGCAACTATTCTACACATTCCTGATCTTTTTAACTCTAAAAAATATCTTGTCCCATTCTTAATATATAAGCATCAATTGCCTTCAAAATCCAATCTCATTTGGAGCTAGAATACTTACTCTGAAGTTAGGTAAATCTAATTTAAAAAAAAATAGTCTTTCCATCTTGTGAACCATGGTAGTATCTTTCATTTAACCCTTAGAGCACTTCTTTCAAGTCATTATCTCACAATGACTTGGCTTTCTCAAGTCACTGTGAGATAATGGGCACTTGTGCAATAGTGGGAAAGACTAACATGTTAACACTGAAGGCCATTATCTCACATTTTCTGACGAGTGCCATAACTCGAGAAAGTGAACAAAGAAACTCTCTAAAGCATCTTGCAGCTGTGATTAATGTGAAGGCAAACAGTTACACTGCATCAAGGAATGCACAATTTCACAGAATTAGCATCCGTTAAGACCAGGTCGTACGTCAGTGTTAAAAATAGCAAGATACAGGTCTATTGATTGATTCTTCTGGCATAAGAATTCACCTCTCAGATAGTGGAGCAGTCAAAACATGAAGAGATGTTACTATTTATTTACTTTACTATGTAGTGGTGTTCTTTCTGTTCTATATAATAGTATTTTTGGATTGTGGGCTTTTTCAAGATCATGTTACTCAGTAAAATGAGTGCTCCTAGGGCATGGTTTGATCACTGCAGAAAGTCTTACACAGCATGCTGTCGTGTTTTGGAGCTTGATATACTCTGCCCTTAGTCACTGGTGTTATTTTGGGGTTGTGTTACAGTGGCATCCCTAGTTTCTAGGTGGGATTGTTCTTTTGTGCTAGTCATTACACAAATGTATGATGTGTTTGACATGAAATTGAAGAAGATGCTCAAACTGAGAATTTTTTCCAGTCTGTTCCACCATACTGTTTTCCTTGGTTTGGTTGGAGGGGTCTGAGTGTGTGTGTGTTTAATTTATATATATATATATATATTTTTTTTTTTTAACCAATCCAATTTTCTTTTCAACAGGAATTAATTTAAAGACCTTTTTCATATCTGACACTGAACAGCTGTCAGGTGATTCAAAAATTCTGTAGTGATCTGTTCTGGATTCACTGCAATAGAGGCCATGACTGTCTGCCATTACAGATTTCATGAGTAATTGATTACTCTAAGGAAAAGTGCTGTTCCTTTATTTCTCAAATAACCCTTTGCCAACAGACTAGAAAATAAAGAATCACGGAACCATGGGCATGGAAAAAGATGGGGTTTTTTTCACAACATACACAGATTATGGTCTGTGAATACTGGTTATCCGAATTAGTCAAAATATGTGATTTTTTACAGTGTAAAGATAAAAAATATCAGTGGCTTAACCAAGTGTCTGCAAAGCTATTACCAGGTTTTTAAAGTAGCTGTCAAATGCTTTTTGTGAAAAAGAAATAAGAATCATTTTGTTCAATGAATTTTGGGAATGTGATTTCAATCCCCCAAGTAAAAAAGTCCCTCAAGTAGTTTTTCTGAATTTCTCTCCCAAAATGGTAATTTATTTATAGGGACCCTGACTTGCTATCAGATCAGTGTTCTGGTAGACGTTAGATCAGAATCTTTCATATCAATCAATCAATCAATCAAGAAACCTTTCATAAAAGTCCAAATTCATCCTTAAAGAGAGTTTATTCAAAATAGTTTCCTCCAAATGACAGTGAAAATAATCTTTGGAGGATTTGTATCTTTCATAAGTTGTGTAGATGTTGTTTCAAGGAAGAGATTCATTTATTGGTTCATGGGATATTATTATTATTTTTATGATACTGAGCTATTGTGTGCTGTTCTGGAATTATTTTTACATAATATTCTTTCACATTTTCATTAACCCTTTTCTTAGTAATTTTGTTTAACATATTCTTGTTTTGTTTTTCGAGCTAGCTTTTCTCTGATATAAAAATCACAGATTGGTGTTTGCATAGGTAAACTTGTTCAACATTTACAGCTTTTACCTTTCTTCAGTACAGGGACATTGGTGCACATAAAATTCAACTGACGATATGTATTTCAATAGTATCTAATGACACTTTTCTTTGTTACTTTCTGCATAAGCTTTTTGTATAACTGCATGAAGTAGAAATATTCATTTTCAAAGAAAAATAGTATTTTTCTGTAGATCATGGTATGGCATGTTGCGGAATCTGTTTTGAGATTGTAGATAATATAGCACACAGTGGAACAGCAAAAGCTTTTTATTTTTCTTCTTCTCTCTTCACAGATGGACCCAATTCAAAAAGCTGTAATAAATCATACATTTGGAGTTCCTCTTCCTCATCGAAGAAAGCAAATCATATCATGCAACATTTGCCAGCTGAGATTCAATTCTGATGTAAGTCAATCATTTGGTATCAGATTAGAAATATGTACTTATCTTCTAGGATGTGCCATAATTTTCATAAATTGAACCTAAATGAAACGTTGTGATTTCAGTTTTTCTCTCAGCAGATGAAAAGCCTGTAGGATGTTTCAAATAAACACAAGGTGTGGTCGTGTTTATACACCCAGCCAGATTTTCCCTGCCAATGTATCCCTGTAAGCTCATCAACTTCAGTTATGCTGCACTGAGTGTAAATAGGAAAAATTGACGGATCCATTACTGCTAATAAGGCTGGTATATTTGCTGGATCCTAATTCTTCTACCAGTCCTGGTTGTGTTTATCTTCATCTGGCTCCTACCTTGCATCCTGTCACTCCTCCAGCAATGAAACAGGGCAAGCTGGAGATGGTCTCTAATACACCGAGGAAGCCTGTCTCCCATAATTACCCAGGGAAGCTGTGCCATGGTGCTCCTTGCCAAGTGATACCTCACAGAAAAGCCTCTTGGGTTTTAACTCTGCCATTTCCTTCTTGGAATCACTGTGTATGCAGACAAAACCTGACATAGTACAATATATTTTCTTCTGCTATTCTAGTCTCTCCAGGAAGTTTCTTCACATGGGCATTGCTAGTGGAAACTAATCTTTCCCTGTCTTTAATGCACAACTTAATTTAAATATGAAATTTACTTCTGTCAGAATAAAACTTATTTGCATTTAGAATGAGGTCAAACCCAAAAGTGTCCATGAGATTCCTTCTTAATTTTAGTCATAGGAAGAAGTGAAATAATTCTTGTGTGCTCCTGCTTCTTTACAGGCCACTATTTATATACAGTTTGTTCTATTTTTAATTTATTGATTATTTATCAAGGCCATGAGCTTATCAAAACATTAAATTGAACCTTAATGCCTAGTTTTAGGGATTTCCCACCTGGGGGTGAAAATAAGGTAGCTCTTTTCATTCCCCTCAACTTTTTATCCCAAAGAAACAATTTTTAAAAGATCTCAGTCTCAATTTCTGGACCAGCCAGCATCACATACTTAATTTTACTGATGGCGCCAGGTTATTTAGTTCGTTTACTGAATGGACACCCTCTCTTCTAACACTGACATAATTCTTGAAGAGTGGTACAAGGAAGGGTAATACACTCTCTGGAATTGTCATGTCCCTCACAGATGAAAGTGGAAGAGTCAAATAAGATTCTTACATTTAGAAGCCAGATGCCAAAATTAGGACTGTGGATACTGAGTCATTCATGTGGAGGAGATGATGGAGACTTCTGGGCTGCAGTGGAACTTACCAACTAAGCAGCCCAATTTATCAAAATTTACAGCTTTTTCAGCTTTGTCTTAGGAAAAGGCATGTCCCACTGAACCAGACATAGTGTATAGCCAAAAGAGATATCAAATACTTTAATGTTACATACCTGAGTGAAACACCTCCTTTCAAAGAGGATATCCATTTGTTTGTCTGCAAAAAGATCCAGAAAAAGACAAGATAAACACCTCAGTGAAGTTACTTAGTCATTAGCAGTTACACAACTTGAATTGACATGTGGAGTGGAAAATTTTCCAGCTGAGAGAATCTAGGAATTTTCTAAAATAGGATGTGTGAAGTTCCTTTTCACAGAAACAAACAAGGCATCAGTGGACACTGATACTTTTTACTCAGAGGACTACTCTGCTCCTATACAGCTCTTTTTCTGCTGTTCTTGGAAAAGATTCTGAAGAAGAGAGAGGGAAGAAGCAGAGGCAATTTTCAGAGTCACCTGCAGTGTCCAAAAAACTGGTTTCAAAAGATATCTATTTATTTAAGCTGTTCACAGAAAACTCTTGGAAGACTAGCTGATATTTATCTGTCCCTTCACACCTTCAGGTGTTAGAGGCTTGAACTCAAATAGCCAACACTGTTCAGAAGGTTGTTTAATGCTCCCCTCTCTCAAATAGATCAATATTATCTCTATGGAATGGGGAGACCCTCTTGATGAGTATGCTTCATTTTCCATTTTTAATAATCACCTAAGTTTTAAAGCAACCATGGTATTGAGTGATGGAGAGATTACGATCCAAAATCCACCCATTGTTTAACCTGGAATGATATCTCTCCCCCTTTTCACTACCACACAGAGGTGATTTGTGGATATCTTTAGGATGGTCTCTTCTCATTCCAGTGCTTACAGTTATTACTGCTGGAAATCACAAAGTGCTCTGCTGAGGTTTTCAAGAAATAATTTGTAGTCAGAGTTCCACTGCAGTTTAGGAATGTTTTTCTGCAACGTGAGGGGAATAGGCAGAGCTATTTCCCCCATTGCTTAGGTAATTTTGAAATGTCCACCCATGTTTGAAGCAAAAATGTGCTAAACTAAAGATTTAATATTGGGATTCAAAGAAAAGAATGCTTTGAAGAAAAAGAGCTGTTAGCTATCAGTTTTTGAGAGCTCTACTATGAATGGCAAGCACACACATGGTAATTCTTTCTCCTATTATCATGAAAAAGTTTTCATTTACTCAATATTCCTACCTTTCATTTTCATCATATTTTGTTTAACACATTTTAAATCCACAGCAACAATAAATAACTTTTCTGTCTAGGAACCTAGGCTTTGTGTCTATTCTACCAATATGCCTCTATTTTTAGATGCAGGAGATAGGTTTTATCAGAGAGTAATGAATAGAAATTCCATTTGCTTGCTGCACAACAATATTATGAAAATGTTTACAATAAAACTGGTCTGTGGTATTTTTTCTTTTTTGCATAGAATACCTAATTTTCTCCCTTTTGATACAGATTTCTTTTAGCACAGCAGAGCTTTTTCTTTCTGGTTACATGGTATCAAAATCACGTTTCAAAAAAAAAGAGAAAAGGCAGTACAATAGTCCAAAATCATTTAGCTTCTTTGTAAAGGAGTTATCTATACATCTTCATGACAGCTTTGTGTTCAGTATTTCTTTTTAAAATAAATCTCATACAAGGTAAGGGAGGAATGTGCAAATAGCCAAAGCCTTTCCATGCTGAGAAAAAATATTAGAACAGCGGAGGTAGGTTTTGTGGAGTCCATTTCAAGCTTTTTTTTTTTTTTTAATTCAGAGAAATCTAGATGTATCATTTTCACTCACATTGTGCATTCAGTCTAGGGTGAAACATTTAAATATATGCTTAGCTGCAAGTGCTTGTTGCCACTTATATGCTGGCAGCTGCTGAGAGCTATTGCAGCAGTAAATGCATGCTTCATAGCAGACATTAAATATCTGCTAAAAGTATCTGTAAAATGAAGTCCAGCCGACTTCTGTAGGATAACTCAGGTGCCTGTAGGTAGCTGTAGGAGTAAATTTTCTGCTTATGGCCTGGAAAAAAAGAAAAAAAAAAAACACTTACTGAATTTTCCTGCCTTGAGTATCTGATCTTCCTTTGCCCACATTTCTAATTTTATTATTTGATGAAGTTATCTAGTTATCAGTATCTGTCAACAAGGTCAATTTTTGTAAAGGGATTACCTTTTTCTTCCCTTTCATTTAATGAGATGGCTGAGTGATGATCCAGTTTGCCTTTAAAGAAAGGTTGGGCAGCATTCTGGTATGTTCACAGGACTTGAATTCCATTATGACACACTTTAAAAATATTTCCAATTATATGAGCCAGAAATTATTGTTTGACTTAAATAGTAACAGTAGTAATATTTCCCTGCAAGTCAGGGGTGCTCATCAGTCCTTATTTGTTTTTATTTTACCTCATTTTTTCTCCATCTCTATGAAACAAAGGTATCACTGAATTGATATTTTGTTCCACTGTATGAATTTGTTAGGATTCAAAAGATGCTTTTCCACTAAAACAACAGTGAATGATTTTTTTGAGAATAAGGATGCAATATAACTGCAGTATTTTTCTATGGTTCTAACTTTCGTGGGGAAAGAAGCACAACCAGAGGACTAATATCCTATTTAGGCTATGCTTGATATCTAGAACAAAAGATTAATGTATCAACTTGTAAGGGCCTAGGGTATAATAAGGCGATAATAAACAGTCAACATGAATTTGTCAAGAACAAATCATGTCAAATGAATCTAATTTTTTCCTTTGACAGGGTAATTGGCCTAGTGGATAATAGGGAATAAATAGATGTGACATATTTTGGCTTTAGCAAGGGTTTATACAGTCCTGTGTGACAGTCCTGTAAAGTAAGTAGGGGAATATGGTCCAGGTGAAATTATTAAAAGTTGGTTGCACCACAGAATGAACTGCGGTGAGAGTAGTTGCTGAGAGTTTCCTGTCAAAACAAAAGATCACAACAAGTCATGATCTGCAAGTGCAGGATCTCCATGCTTACTGCTACTCTGATATTTCCTTAGCAATGTGCCTGACGGGATAGAGTGTACATATGCCAGTTTTGTGGATGACATCTAGATGGACAGTAGCAGCCTCTTGATGGAAGGTGGGAAGTTCCAGATCTCAGTCCAAAATTATCTCCAGTTGGAGAAAACAGTCTGGAAGTCTGACAATGCAGTAAATAAAAGCATGAGCTATTGTGCTTAGACTGGAAAAAGTAAATGCACAAGTACTAAAATGAGTAAATGTTGAGCTTAATGGCAAAAAAGAAATTATAGTGAATCATAATCCAAATATGATGGCTAATGCAGAAAAAATATAAAAACTCACCCAACTAATCCTATGATAATCTTTTCCCCCCAAATATGACATTTATCATTAGGTAAGTATTCCACAGCAAATATTCAAGAGCAGCCCTACAGAGAAGGGCTGGGGGTGCATGTGGTTAGAGGCTGGACATGACCTGACGATACGTACTTGGGGCCCAGAGAGCCACACAAGTCTTGGGCTGCATCCAAAGCAGCGTGGGGAGCAGGTCAAGGGAGAGGATTCTCCTTCTCTGCTCCACTCTTTTGAGACCTGACCTCAAGCACTGCATTCAGCACTGGGATCCTCAGCACAGGAAAGACATGGACCTGTTGGAGCAGGTCCAGAGGAGGGACATCAAGATGATCAGTGGGCTTGAACATCTCTCCTGTGAGATAAAGCTGAGAGAGTCGGAGTTGTTCAGCCTGGGGAAGGGAATGCAGTGGGGATCACTGTGGCTTTTCAGGACTTAGATGGGAACAAACTTTTGGACAAGAGGTAATGGTTTTAAACCAGAAGGTCAATTTAGATCAGTTATAAGAAATAATTTTTTTTTAAATGAGGGTGATAGAACACTGGAATGGGTTTCCCAGAGAGGTGGTGGATGCCCCATCCCTGGAAATATCCAAGGTCAGGTTGGATTGACCTCTGAGCAACCTGATCTAGTTCAAGATGACCCTGCTTCTTGCAGAGGTGCTAAACTAGATGACCTTTAAAAGGTCCCTTCCAACTGAAACTGTTCTATGGTTTTATGAGCTGAAATTGGCAATGCCTCGGGTGAAGGATTATTTATAACAGTGGTCATCACACTCCAACAAAAGCATAATTAGTTGCAGAATTTAGAACACATCCACTAGTATGACAAGACATGAAAAAAAATTCTCTTAGCTTGGGAAAGCAGAAAGAACTGAATACATATATGGCAAAAAAGACCAGGAAAATATAGTAGGTTATCCATATCTGAAAGGGGGTTCGTAAGAGTTTAGTGACCAATTGATCTCTGTGTTCCTTGGTTTTGATAAATACGTTAATTTGACTAGTTCTTCAGATTAATTTGATTTAAAAGATTTTTTGTTGGACTTCTTTGTGAAACAATTTTAGCTGTAATGTTAGTAAAGTTCTGGAAGGAAACACGTACGGACAGTTAAGGGCTTCCTGTTGGCAGAGAGTGTTCACAAATTAGACACGTCTCAGGATGATGAACATAATCCCTCAACTGAGAGAGGGATTATATGACATCTCACTTGATTAATTTACAAATATTCTCTGTGGTTTGGGAGATACAGTAGAGACTTCATTCCTCATCCATGTCCAATGGCTGCCACACCTGGCCTGTGGCCTCTGTCTTGCAAAGAGAGGGGAGCTTTAAAATATTGGTCCATTAAGAGCTGGTAAAGGCTGGTACAGTCAAATGCTAGAAGTTATTCAGCATTTCACCCTTCTCATTTGAAATCTGATGTTTTTCAGTTTCCAAAGATATGCTTAAATGGTATTTGAAGCAATCAGTACTCTTTGCCTCAGTCACTGCTCTGTGTGTGGCTGTAACCACAGAGTCTTATTCTTCACATGTTTTGTTGTGCTTCCAATTATGGGTTAGATTGAGATTTACAATTAACCCAGAGATTTAGAATCCTGGTTTGGTATAAACCAATTTCTGCTTGAATTGTAATACTCAGCTTTTTTTAACCAAAGTCAATTTTAGCAGGTATTATTAGCCATCAAGCCCTTTTATTGACTGATTGATTGATTGATCACCTTGGGGCATTTTATTTTTTGTCTTGCCAAACCAATGTGCCTGTGTTACATGAATTCATCAGCCTGGTTCTTCAAGGAGAGGCTTTTATGTAAATATTTACAGATTCTCAGCATCCCCTTAAAATCACTATATGAGGGTGTAGTTTTGCAGCAGTTGTACCTGAACAAGAATAAAAGCTCATCCAGATTTAACTCATTCATGTATTTATATAGTTTCTATATTTCTGTAACTGTCCATATATATTCTGCTTCTTTGTAATAATCCACCATATTTCCTGTTCTGTGGAGTTCAATGTAGGAGAACCAAATGCTGATTCTAGCTGCAGAATTGCACGTTATTTATTTGAGATCAGAATGTGAGTCAGAATGGAAATACACTCAAAGTGGGTATTTTTCCAGAGGTACTGGCCTGTGGTATTCACTGTATAAAGTGCAAATAATCACAGAAAGTGATTAGTGTGGAGATTTCCATGGGATACTGGCATTTGCATCATACTATATAGAAACTGTGAAGAATTGCTAACAAAATATTTCATTATTTGATTTCTTTGGCATTTCAATAGTCTAGTCAAATAGCACTGAATATTTTGCATTTACACTGCATACATGACTAATTTGAAAACAACCTGGTCTGTCCTCTGCCCAGTGTGATGTTCACTGGAGTCTGGTTTTGTGGGCTTAGCCTGCACATTTTAGAAGCATTACCTTCTCTTTCCTAGAGCATAGTTTTAAAGACTGTAATATGAATTGCAGTCGGATCCTGTGCAAGTCTGGTCTCTCCCATACCAGAGCATTCAAGCTTTTAAAAATTATTTTTATTTTCATTTTTTAAATTTTTTTATTTTGAAAGAAAATAATCTTAATTTGCGTGTATCTAAACTTTTTCATGTAGGAAATAAGTACCTTAATTTATAGACTATGAATTCCAGAATAATCTGGATTTAAGGGTAGTAAAAATTTTTGCATAACTTCTAGTTTCTTACAGAGTTTCTAAAATGTTTAAGTAGAAAGTATAATTAATTTTCTTTTGTTGTATAAAGTACTTTTTCCATAGTTTTCACTTTCAATACAGTAGTTTTATCAGTCTATACAACGTATAAGAAGAAATTATTCATATCTGACACAGTACCTTGTTAGCTTTGAAGTACTTTTGAAACTTGAACTCCTGAGTACTTTTGGAGTACTTTTGGTGTTGAACTGAGTCCTGTGACTGATGTCCTAAGGTTGTGATTATTTCTGTGCCTCTTAAGAACTGTCAGCAATCTAAACATTTTGTATGACCCTCAGTAACTGCTGTGAGTGGTCTCTGTGTGGTGTGCAAGCTGTGGAGCTCTCTAGACAAAGTCACTACACAAACTCTTGATAATCCTTGTCCTTATCTCTTCTCTTTTAATGAAAGTTACCTATTCTGTCTAGAAAATTTGTACCGTTCCAGAACATGGAGCAGCCTGGGGGTATCAGGCCCACAGGGAGATTGCCTGAGGTCAAGAAGGCAGTAGAAAAGAAGGTTTTAAGTGACTGAACTTTAAAAAAGCACATTCTTAAAGTCAGCTGTTTTGTCAGGCTGTTGCTGGTGGGGAGAGATGGAGCGCCTTGGTGTTCCCTATATTCATACTACAAGACTTAAACTTTCCTCTCAAAATTCATTCTCTAGCCACATTCAGCAGTGGCAGTAGAAGAGAGAGTGTCTAAATGAAGCACTGGAATGGGTTCCAAAGGGAAGTAATTGGGTCACCATCCTTCAAGGCAAAGATGGGTATGTATTGCAGCTAGGGACTTGGCAATGCTGGGTTAACAATTGGATTCAATGATCTTAAATGTCTTTTCTAATCTAAACTATTCCATATATCCAGGAGAAAGGAAAATCTAATGCTTTCAGCTGCCTGGTCCCTGAACAAGCAGGGTTGAGGAGAAATGTCTAATGTTTATGTCAGTTGAATATCAGAGTCCCTATAGGAACATGATCCTGGAGAGATTAAAGCATCTGGCTGATCATCAGGTGTTGCTGTGTAGGACTTAGGTTATGTAAAACTTAAACTTTTTTTATTTTCATTTGGCAGCTCTTGCTTCTTACCTCTGCTCATCCTATAGGTTATTTCATTTTCAAAGCTCTCACTTATTTTGAAAAACAAGTCAATTGTGCAGAAGGTTTGACATCTCTTTTAAATTACTGGAGTTTGCCAGAAACGATATGTGAATATGCAATTGCTCTCTCTGATAGCCCTGTTTATAAATTGCAAAAGATTAATGACCGGTATTCTGACAGTGGAATATGAAGACAAATTAGTTTAAAAGGTTTCTGCTTCTGGCACCGAAGAGAATGGTTGCAGTATTTGCCTTTTTGGGGCCAACTTTTAACTTTAGGTGGGTGTGTGTCTCAGAACTGCTGAGAGCTGAAGGAAAGGCAGAGGTGATTACAGTTAATAAGACAAAAAGTCTGAAATAAAAGCAACCTCTCTCCACATCTTTGTGTGTTACTGTCAGAAATTTCCTTTCTCTGACAAATGATTAAATTAATATATAAGAATGTATCTGAAAACATTATACTGGGAGGCAGGATTCAGGCCTAAATGGTCTCACAGGTCCTAGATCTTCCAAAATCTGCTTTCAGTTGATTACCTGTAACTCACAGAGATGTCTTCCAGGCAAATTACAAATGTATTTCCAGTTGTTTTAATGGTTTTGGTCCTATAAGTGCATTCTTTGGGTTATAACAGAGTCAGAAAGATTTTGTGCCTGGAGGAGGATGGAGGAGCATGCAAATGAAATTCAAATCCTAAAGTTGGGCAGGTAGAGGCTAACCAGAGCTTCTTTGAAGTATGTGGCCGGATTGTGGGAAAGGAGACAATGTTAAGTATTTTTTGACTGTACATTGCAAAATACCATTTTATACATGAGGGAATTGGTATAGACAGGGGAAAAGATAGACAATATAAAAGAGGGGAAAGGAAGACTCTCTTCCAGTTCTCTATTGTGACATTCGTGGAAAAGTCTGCCTGTTTAAGGTGCAAGGAGAGAAATCTTTTCACTTCTTGCCCTACACTTACTTGTACTTGAGGCAGTTTTCTCCTGTCAGCTTC
Source organism: Rhipidura dahli (assembly GCA_013399225.1). Classification (NCBI taxonomy): domain Eukaryota; kingdom Metazoa; phylum Chordata; class Aves; order Passeriformes; family Rhipiduridae; genus Rhipidura; species Rhipidura dahli. The sequence goes on along the minus strand of VXAC01007459.1, from coordinate 436,726 downwards.
TTCAGTGAAAAGTGAGTCAGTCAACTCTAATAAGCAACTGAAATTTAAGAATAAATGTGTTGGGGACTCTTTCCAGAAACCACCTTCCATAAGCAAGTCCTCAGTTAAAAGGAAATAAAAATTTTAAATTCTTTGTTGTGCAGTCTTCATCNCCCCCCAAATTTTTCTAAAAATGCACTTAGAGTAAATTTCTGCTTATACTTGGCTTTGGTTGATGATACTCTCTTCCAACACCCATAAAATCTTTCCAAATAATGTTACACAGACTCTGGACACCTTTTTTTTTTCTCTTTTTGGTCAGTAAATTTGCAGTCTCTGACGTACCAGTAAAATATTCTTCTCCATTTTATCTGTGCAGCCTCTTCTTGTAGCAAATATAATGTTTCCGTTTGAAAGAATTGCTATTAAACACAACTGCCCCCGATGTAAACAAATTCCACTTCAGAAGCTTCAGGCCTGATTTTTTCAGCTGCCAATTTCTTTTTTCCCTTCTCTCATGTCTTTTACAGTCTCTGGGGACAGTGCTATTCTTTGTACTTACTTACACCACAGCTAACAGCTGGGAGCCTTATCCTCTGAAGGAGTGGAAGTGCAACCTCCTATCTCCTTTTTAAAGCCTTATACTGGAAGAAAAAAGCACATATTTGAACTATACTTTTGAGGGTGTATTGCCCACATTTGTGCTTTTTTTTTTTATTTATTTTTTTTTTTAGCTCAGATGCAAGGTTTTAAATGGCTAAAGGGGACTGACTTCTTTTCAGCAAAGAATTCAATATGGCACTCACACCTAACTCCCCCATAGCCCTTTAAAGCTGAATTATGAATTCAAAACATGTATTTAAACTGAAGTCATGGTCTACTGGTAGAGCATACAGGTACTTTCATATATATAATTGTTTGATGAGGTGATCTTAAAGTATGATTTTAAAAATACAAGGCTTTATTTCGTTTTGTNACTTACTTGTACTTGAGGCAGTTTTCTCCTGTCAGCTTCTTCAGTGAAAAGTGAGTCAGTCAACTCTAATAAGCAACTGAAATTTAAGAATAAATGTGTTGGGGACTCTTTCCAGAAACCACCTTCCATAAGCAAGTCCTCAGTTAAAAGGAAATAAAAATTTTAAATTCTTTGTTGTGCAGTCTTCATCTAGCTTTTTATTTTTTTTTTTTTGGTCTGTTGTAAGTTCTTACATGCACATTCATTTAAGAATTCATACAGTAGAGAATCTGAGATTCGAGATTATTAATAGCAGGGGCAGAAAATAGATTTCACTGTAAAAATGTCAAAACATTGTCTACTTCCAGTTACCAGTCAGTGAGTCCTGGTTCACTTTTTTAGGCACTGATAAGGAAATTAAAAAACCCAAAGATGAAAAGACAGGGCTAAATTCCAGTCTGGTTTACAGAAAGAATAGAGTGAAAAAAATGTGCAGCAAATTGTATTTTTCATCNGGCCTGATTTTTTCAGCTGCCAATTTCTTTTTTCCCTTCTCTCATGTCTTTTACAGTCTCTGGGGACAGTGCTATTCTTTGTACTTACTTACACCACAGCTAACAGCTGGGAGCCTTATCCTCTGAAGGAGTGGAAGTGCAACCTCCTATCTCCTTTTTAAAGCCTTATACTGGAAGAAAAAAGCACATATTTGAACTATACTTTTGAGGGTGTATTGCCCACATTTGTGCTTTTTTTTTTTATTTATTTTTTTTTTTAGCTCAGATGCAAGGTTTTAAATGGCTAAAGGGGACTGACTTCTTTTCAGCAAAGAATTCAATATGGCACTCACACCTAACTCCCCCATAGCCCTTTAAAGCTGAATTATGAATTCAAAACATGTATTTAAACTGAAGTCATGGTCTACTGGTAGAGCATACAGGTACTTTCATATATATAATTGTTTGATGAGGTGATCTTAAAGTATGATTTTAAAAATACAAGGCTTTATTTCGTTTTGTATTTAGATATGTCTCATTGTGTTGTGGTGGGATAACTTTAGGTGCAGATGTATAGAAAATGTATTGAACTAATTTATGTAAGCAATTTTTTGATGGGCATAAATGTTTCTTTTTATTCCTTAGGACGGAGATTTTAGAAGGTAGTCTCTGAACAGGTTTTATCCTTTCCCCAGCATAGCCTATTTTCTCTGCATCAGTGGACTTGTCATGATAATCAACTTTTTTGTCCCAACCATCAATCACTCCTGATTACAGCTGGGGAGAAGTTCTGTTCTGTTGATCAGCCCATCAGTGCACATAATGTTACACCTGGAGACAAGTGAAAATCATCCCTTGGTGGGAGAATCACTTGCCTTCAAGCCTTTTGTCTGAATTATTTTAATTTACATTTAGAGTATTGAAATTGTCAGTGCTTGCTTTGATTATATTATTTCTCTGACAAAAATAAGAAGTTCAGTTGATCTTTCCCTACATGATAGAAGAAGAAGAATGCTTTTCTATTTCAAATATCTTATGATCTTTTTCATTTCATTGTACAAATATTGCAATAATTATTACTATGTAAATTAAAAATAGAATTATTATGTGGTACTTCACTAGTATTCTTATTTGCTAGTCCAGAATTTTTGTAAAAGCTATTTTGTTGGCTTTTAATCAGATATTTGTTTAGGGTAATATTAATCTTCAGTATTCAGCTTATATGAAGGTTTTATAGCAAATTTCGTAGCAATTAAGTAATTAAAAACTAAAACATTCTTTAAGGGATTCTTCTTATATTGTAGTCATTACTGAATAACACTTTTCTTTCCTTGTAATAAAGGTGATTTTCAGATGTCACAAGAAAGATGAAATTTCAGCTTGAGGAAACACTTTTTGTTTTGCTAGTAACTTCAAAATGACTTTTAATTGCCTGTCAGAACGATCATATGTAGTTTAATTGTACCATTCTTTTTTCACCTAGGGTCACTCTTTTATTTTAGGTATCTTTTCTAAATAATCATTGTCACATGTTTAATCCTTTTCCAATGCCAAAAAACCTGAGACAAGCATAAATCTGATACTTCAAGGACTACAGGATGAAGTGCAAATGAAGAAGAAAGAATGTGACAGTGTTGGGTAATAAAGATTTGATTAGCAATCATGTTTTTGCATAAAAGGTTTAATTAGCAATAGCTCATTTTCCTATTCCTGCTGGTCATTTTCAGGACAGTGATATATTGCTTTTTTGCTGTGAGCCATGCCACCCAGTAGAAGGTGTTATGTTTTCATTAGCTGCAGACACTGCAACATTATTATCTCTCACCTCAGTCTACACATCCATACAAAACATGTCTAAATGTCATAATTCTATAAGCCAGCTGTATATGCAGTAATATTAAAACTATGGGATATTTACTCAGATGTTTTGTTTCTTTTTAAATTGATGATAAAAGCAATAAATTGCAAATCAAATAATCACTGAGTCTCAGTCCTTATATTCTGTCTGCTTGAATACCTTGTTTGCCAAATACAGAATTTCATCATGTGCTCTTCTGATGTCTTCCAAAATGACAGTCTGTTTATTTTTATGGTTTAGTAATTAATCTGAGCATATGGCATAATTTTCCTTTTACAAGTACATCAATCTACATTACCTTTTTGTAGATTCTTTTCACTTATTATAATGACAGGACTGAAAATTATCTTTTTGATATTGAATAGAGATTTTTAATGGGTTTTCACTAACACAATTCTAGCCAAATAACCCACCAGTTACCTGTCATTCTTCAATTTATTCTCTAGCATGTTTTTCACACCAGAGTTATATGTAGTGATAAGCAGTTGTAATAAAGTAAATTTCTAATGTAAACACATTCTGAGAAGCAGCAATGAATGAGTAAGAATGTCTGAAGATATCAGAAAACATGGAGTAAATGGAAATAATTAACATTTTGGACACTGGAGGAATGAAGATTTTTTTTTTTTAATGCATTTAATAGTACTTTCTTTTGTGTAATTCCCAGGGGCAAGGGTTTTTATTCTAAAATTATTTGACATGCCTAATCTATATCTCTTCAGTGCTTGAAAAGGCTGTAAGAATGAAACTTCCTTCACAGGAGAGCTAAGAAACTGAGCACCATGTATAAGGAAAAGCAGTTATCTGGCTATTCTTCTGGAGTCTGAGCTCCCTGTCCTGATTGGTGAGACAGACCTTGTTAGCAAGGTAGGCCACCAGGGTGTGAGACACAGAGAGAAGCCTGTGATCTTTATAGGTTTATTAGCTTCTCCTGTGCTAAATTATTGCTGTTGGAGGTGATGCTGCCACCAAAAAACAAAACAAACAAAACAAAAATGAAAAAAAAAAACCAAAGGCAAGAAATAAGGAGAGGACAGATATTCAGGAGAGGAAAACAGCAGATGCAGTGGCATTCAGCAGTAGAGATTATGAGGAGCAGGGACTGCATTGAACAAAGGTTCTGGTCCAGACACTGAGGTGTGTTGTTCTAAGGTATGCAAGAGGGTGAAGGAGCTGTATAAGAGAAGAATCAAATAAACAGCACTGAGTAACAAATGTGATAATGCAGAGTAGGAGACCAATATATGGGGAAAAAAGGAGACTCTGAGTCTGTCATTGTTCATGATTAACATTTGGGACATAGTGACAGAAAGGAGTGATTTGGGAAATGGAAAGTTTCAGGTGGCAAAGTAAAGTGGGAGAATGATTAGAGCCATCCAGGAGCTATTAATGCTGAATGATCATAAAGATATTGGTTGAAACCCAAGAAGTCATCCCAAAGAAAGTGTGTCCACGTCCGGACAGTAGAAAGGCTTGAAGATAGAATCTTGCAATGCATGACCCTGGCCAGTGCAAGTCTTTTTCCCTTTTTTTCAGCTGGGAGGATTTTTGTAATCCAGACATTCTTCAGACAGGGTTACTTAGGATTCGGATCTTCTCCAAAGTCAGCCTTAATTATTATTTTTTTTTCCTCACTCACTACTAAAACCTATACAAAAATTAAGGTGACTGAAGTCTATCAGTTAGCCTTTTTCTGGTGTTTGCGGTAAAGAATAATGAGAGAAGCAGTTGTAGAATAGTTTAAATGGGTAACTGATTTAAATCTGGATTTTTAAAATTAGAAAGGACTGTATATTATCTTTCTCAGAAAGTCTACATGTACCCAAAAGATATTGATTTCTCTATTCCCTGAAGTGGCAAGTGAAGGCGAAGAATATTTACCTACTTTTCCCACCCCCGCCACTGATGTCCTTCTGTTGGCAATTTGTTATGACTGCTCCTGAAGTAAACAGTAAGAGATCAATTCACAGTGATGAGGCATTGCAGCTTACAGTAATTGTACTATGACTTTTAATTCAAATATTGAAACTGATTGTTGCAGTCATAAGAATCTGTGTATTTTGCAGGTGTGATTCCTTTTTTCTACAAAAAGAGGTCCTACCAATTCTAAATATGCATTTTTAATTGAGTATCTTATATTCACAACAAGCTGAGGGGTTTGAACTGGGGCTATGAAGCAAGATTTTCCTTGGCTGAGTGGGTAACAGTGGCTCACTTCGTTTCAGTATGTTGTTTATAGAACATGAATTACATTTAGGACAAGGCAGGGGCTCCTGGTGTTTCACTGAAAGCTGTTTTGGTGTGTGCAAAGATGCATTTTCAGCCTGATAAGGGGTGGTAACTGATAAGTGATAGGTTGGCCCTTGAGAACATTTGGCTGGGGAGAAGCATAATTCTCTTTTATCAGCACCAGAAGATAAATCAATAGGATGATGTGTTTATCATTAACATCAAATCATATTCTGAAATTCTTGCACTGTAAAAAACCACACATTCAGGCATATTATCATAGAATCCTTGAATCATTAAAAAAAAATCTCTGGAAAAGACCTCAAAGACCATCAAGTCCAACTAAACCATGTCCCTCCCAAGTGCCATGTCTGCACGTTTTCTGAAAACATAAGAGATTAAATTCTGTGGTAATATGCAGGGCTAATGGTATGGTCTGTCTGATCAGATAAAGAAGGTAGAGGCTCTCTCCCATAAAATATCAGGGGGGTTTAGACCCATGTTCCTGAACCTGTAAAAGTCATAGACCTGTTTGACTGACTGAAAGATGTTTGCATGTGACTGAATGAACACTTTGGCTATAGATTTAATCCATGGCTAGCAGATTGCTAACTGCTTCTCTTCCTACCATATTTGGACTAGTCAATGCTTTGGGTTAGCCTGAAAGCTCCCACTTTTATTCCTGATCAGTTGTCTGCCTAAAGTAACCTGATAAAATTATCTTCTGAAGGCTTGAAAGTGCTAATACGTCTTAAACATCTCAGCTGAAAGTAATACACAGTTGGTATTTGAAATGCAAAACACAGAAAGGAAGCCTACAGATTAAAAGGACAGGTAGCCTGGGAAGGATACAGAAAAATTGGAATACTGGTGGATGTGGAGCTCAGCATGACCTGTTAATGTACATTTGTAGCCCAGGCAGACAACTGGTCAAGATTCTGCCCCTCTGTTCACTCTGGTGAGACCCCACCTGGAGTGCTGTGTCCAGCTCTGGCACCCCAACAGGAGAGGGACATGAACTTGCTGGAGTGAGGGAGTCCAGAGGAGGGCCATGAAAGGGACCAGAGGGCTGGAGCACCACTCCCATGAAGACAGGCTGAGAGAGTTGGAGCTCTTCAGGCTGGAAAAGAGAAGGTTCTGGAAGGATCTTACTGCAGTCTCCCAGTGCTTAAAGGGGGCCTTCAAGAGAGCTGGAAAGGGATTATTTACAAGGACACAAGTAGGAAGGATGACTTTAAACTGAGAGAACTCAGGTTTAGATCAGACACTAGAAAGAAATTCTTTACTGTGAGGGGGGTGAGGCACTGGAACAGAGAAGTTGTGGATGGCCCATCCCTGGAAGTGTTCAAGGCCAAGCTGGATGGGATTTTGCATAATCTGGTGTAGTGGAAGTTGTCTCAGGCCATGTCAGGGTTGTTGGAAATAGAAGATCTTTAAGATCCCTTACAACCCAAGCCATTCCAATCCAAAGATGTGGTTGGTGTAGTAGATGGCACACAGAGGCACATCGTCCAGAGCTGGGAGTGGAGGCTCCACAGGGCTCTGAGGAGAATGACATGCACAAGCACAGGGATGACGTGGCTCCAGCCATTAACTCTAACAGCCAGGAAGATACCCTGGGAATGTTGACTTGTCTCAGGCAAGTTAATTTGCCTCTGGCAGATTTACATAACTTACTGGCAATATTTGTCACAATTTGGTAGATCATAGGAACCTACACCTGCAATTCCTTGCTTTTACAATAACAACGTTTGCTGTCTGCTATTGCCCTTCCAAATCCATGGTCTGAGATCACACCCTTAAGGTCTTTTCAAGGTGGGGTCCTTATTTTCTTGGTCTATCTAAGAATCATTCATGTTGGAACAGCAGTCATTCTTGACATTATTTATACTATAAAGCACATTTTTGGGAGATAAATTGAGTAATTCTATTTATTTTTATTATATTTTGTTTGTATTTGTATTATTGTGAGATGGACTCAGATGTAATCTAGCTCCAAGATCAAAAGTAGGAAATTATCTAAAATGAAAAAACGGTCTCACCAATTCAGTTGAGACTGAGAATTCTAATGATTATCTGCTTTCTTCTGATGTTATATTGCATAAATATCATTATGTGGAGCTTCTGATATGCATTATATCTTTATATCTGTCCAGAAACTGCTGCCCAAATTATTAGCAACCCACTAGAAAAAGGACAGTGGATTATGTGTCTCTGACAAAACTGTGTGTCTGTTATAGCTGGATGTTTGCTGGAGATGTATATATATATATCTCAAGTGTACTCCACACTGGAAAGCTTTCCATCTAATATTATACTTCTGGTGAGATGGCAGCTTTCCTATGCTGTGTGTGTAACTATAGAAATATATATATATATATATATATGTGCATGTGTATCTGTATATATATACACACATATACAATTACCTTCCTCAAACAGGTGTGCTGGAATATAAAAGAAATTGAAAAATATTCCCATGGTTGTCTCTAGCAGTGTTAAGTAAAACCTAGTAAAAAATAGCCGAAAAACTAACCAAGTCATTTCCATTTGAGCTAAATTGTTCTGGTTTTCTTAATTTTTATTTTTCACTATTTTGTAGCACGTATTTATGCATGAGATACCAGTAGCATCAGAGTATTAGTATAAAGAGCCAACCAAGATGATGCAGTTACTCAAACAAATGCTATAGTGAGGGTAAGTGTTTAGCAAATTCCAAGTTGCTTATGACACATTTCTGTGGTGAAAACACAACTTTTTTTTTTTTTCTCAGCTGATGTGTTTTTGTGATGTACATTTGGTTTTGTTGGCTTACTCAAAGGCTCTTCATCCATCTTTAAATTCTTCACACTGTGTCCAGATGGAGTATTGCACTTGCTTTCAATTGCCAGTCCAGGGTGAAATAAATGCCAGCATTTCTTGTTGACTTAAGTGGTGCCAGAATTTCACCCACACAATCTAAACTTAACATCTTTGCTTTCTGTTTCGGTTTTATTTTTCTCTTTTTCATAGCAAGGACGTCCCTGCAATTTCCAAAGGGCTAGGGAAATATTGTGGTTCATTGTTTCTAGATTTTGGTGTCTAATGATTTCATAAGCATGGATGTGGAAACAGTTGTGAAACTCATGCCCAAATATTGTTTTGTTACAGGAAAAGTAATGAAGTATATTAGCTGTGGTCAAAAAATAACTTTTGGGTCAATATGATGGAGAACATGCATGCTAGGAAGGTAACAGAACACAGCTGGGATTTGAATAAATGAACTTAAGTCCTTCTTTTGCAACAGGGCTTCTACAGTAATTTGCTAAGTTCCTATGATGGGTGATTTCAACACAGATTTCAAAGGAGGTTGGAATATTGAAGCAAATAGTTCACTCTTGAAGATCTTTTGTTGTTTTTAACACACTGAATTAGCTCATTACTGCTGTATATGTAGTAGAAAATAGCATCTGTTTACACTTCAGAATTATAAAAATTACTTACCAGTAACAGAATAAGGAGCAATTTGAAAAAGGTAATCATATTTGTGCACTTATCTGCAAAAAGTAAGTCGTTAATACATACCCAAGGGAAAAAGAACTTACTGATTTGCGCAATTTAATATTAGTGTTGAGCTTAACATATTAAAGAAATTTTTTAGGCCTCAGATTTAAAAGTTATAAAGCTATGAACATAAAACCATGGCTGTCCCAAATTGCTGCTTCACCTGTACTCAATGATGGTTGAACTCCAGAAAGCATCCTGAAGCTCATTGTGCCCAAATCAGTTCAAACTGTCCATACACCCCAGATGTGCACTGCCAGCTTAGAAACCTTTGAGATTTCCTTATTAAGAGTTCTGTCTTTATTTAAGTAGAAGTTTTCAGTACGGTGTTCTCCATCATATAAATTTGGGGTGCAGTAAAGCACAGTGAGGCATACTAATTATCACAGAAGTGACATGTCACAGTTGTAAACTGAGAGCTGTTCACAGTTTCAGTTCATCATTGGAGGTGAAGTTAAAGACTCCTATTTCCATTTTATTCAAAGAAGATTCAGAAATCTCTGCATCTTTTTACTAAAGAAATCAGTTTTCTGAAAGTAATTTTTTAGGGACTAGGGAAGACATGATATCTTTTCCTTAGCCCTTTCATAACAAAAGGAAGAACAACATAAAAACAAAAAAAGAACAAACAAATAAGTATAAATTTGTTAATTAATTTTGTGAATAGATATGAAGAGATTTGCTGGCTCCAAAGACTTTGGAGTCTCAGTAATAAATTTCAGTACCATTTGGAAATTTCCCTCTGTAAGTAATCTCTGCCCAAACAACTGTCTTAGGTTTTAAAATCAGAAAGGGCCTTTATACCTGTCTGGTTTAACCATTTTTTTACATTATACACCATATGATTTCATATAGCTGTTCTGGGTTTGAGCCTGATAACCTGTGCTTGACTAGAGATGAAAAACATTAAAGCCAATGTAGAAATATAGAACATCTCTGAGACATTTGTCTTATAACACTTCAACATCTGAAATGTCCTGTTGATTTCAGAGGGACTCTTCTTATCCAGTAAGGTTTGTAGGATTGCAGCCAGTTTCTTTTACCTTCATTAAGTATATGTTTTTGGTCAATGGGAAAAAAACCCCAGATTCTCAGATTTCAGTGTAACATCAGTTAAGTAGAAAGGTTTGTAGGAAGGAGACAGAACGTAACTGCAGTGTAAACACTGAGAGATGTCAGAACATCTCATGAAGTTTCGTGTACTATTTGGTGTCCCTAACCACGGCTTCCTACATAGAACCTAACAGCTTAAAGGAGTAAATGATGCTGACTTGTCAGCTCTGGAAGGTATCATTTCCATTTCTGTGTTGATGGTATTACAACAACCTACATGTCATTAAGTAAACCCCATTTTTTGGCCTTTGCTAGTTTGAACAACTTGATCTATCCGCATATATGTATTACTTTAAGAACCAACATGTTAAATGATTTAATGACTAACTTGCCTCACAAGCAGGCCTGTATGCTCTAGGTATGTGTTAAGGTAATGATTCAAAGTACTAAGGCTCTGACCCTGTGATAGCTGGCAGAAGTGTGCAGGTGAACTCGTAGGTATATACAGTATCTTGTGGACTTTACTGAGGTCCTGAATGTGTTCACAGAATCACCCAAGGAGGATTGAAAGCAAGGCAAAGAAAGAAAAATATGTGAAGGAATAAATATAACTGTATTGTAGAACAATCAATCTTCAGGTTCCTAGGCCTTATAAACCTTTTTTCTCTCTGGATATTTGGATTGTTTTTCTCAAACTATTTTCTCCTTGGCTAATTGTTTAGATAAAACTAGTTTTTAATGCAAATTTACTTCCATGATATGGCACTAGTTTTTATTGCCACTTAGATATTTATGTTCTATTTACGTTGATTCGTTACATAAAACAATTTACTTTTGTTTCTAGTTGGTAACAGCATTTACTCATTTTACTTCTTTCCCCTCTCTTTTTCATGTAAGTTGTATTTCCACCTACAGAGAAAAGTCCTGTGGGTACACCTTTCTGGGACTTTTAAAGCAAATTACTGTCATAGGACTCTTTTAGACATACAAAGTGTGCCTAAATAAGCAATCAACTAGTGGGCTGAGAGTTCTTTCATTCCAAGGAAAAACATTGCCTCTCTATGGATGTTTCTGCACATGGAAGGCTTAGGTTCCTTTAGAGATATGAAAAGAATGAGTCTATAAATTCTTCCATCCTTAAATTATCAGTCTTTGTGCATCTGTGCAAACTTTTCACAATGGAAAAGTTTGCATAGTATTTTAAATATATTTACAGCCTTCTAAAAGAAGGCTGGAGATTTAAACTGGGAAACACCAAACTACAGTCAAGCTCACATAAAATAGAGCTGTAATCAGGAAATTTGAACATTTATGTTTCTTATTGTGGCTTTTGAATTTCTGCTTATGGGTAGGAGCTGCTTTAAAGGACACTATTATTTCATTAAAATAATGATTGAAATATAAATTGAAAATCCAAAATGGAAAATCTGAATAAATGTATATTTGAGTGAAAGAATCCAAAAGTTGAATCAACATTTTTCTGAAGACAAATGTGAAATTTTAAAAGCTTCTAAAAATTAAAGTATTAAAAACAGTGATTCCAATAAGAGTATTAAGACTGTGTTTGGGAGAAGTTACAGTAACTCCGTGGACTCTCTTTTATGGTTTTGTATGTAGAGGTCATATTAACTTGTTTGTAATTTCAAATATGAAGTTCAAATTATGCAGAATTAATAATTAAATGTGTACTTTTTAAGGTTTTCCTGTTTTCCATGAAATTTCTTGTAGTATCTTTGTGTCTCACCACTACGCTTCCATGATGCTTTGCTTCAGTCAAAAAATACCAGAAATTCAGAATTCAGTGAGATTTCTATTGTGAATAGAAATAGTTTCCTTGGCAACAGAAAGCAGGTGAAAACACTCAGGCAAGGTACTCTAAACCCACCCACTCAACTTTCGTTAGATATAAGTTCACAAGCTGCATGCAGAGGGAATCAAGTGGGTTTTGCTCAGACATTGAAAAGTTTCTAAATTAAATGACTGTCTGGGCAGGTAAGTGTGTGTGTAGACCCTTGACTCCAATTAGCTGTTGCAAGCAAACTCAGATTCAAACAGGTACTGGCTCCATATCTACCACTGCCATTCTTTAGATAACACCAGAAAGGACTGAACTTTTCAACACTATTCAGAAAAAATTGATGTTATTTTAAATTCAACAGTATCTGTTGTTTTGAAGTAAACATCATTTGTGTATAACCTGAATATTGAACTGCATTTACAGTATTAACACAATGTATACTAGTGTGTTCACTGCTAGTGCAAGAAAGCTGGGGTACATTTCTACAAAATTACAGTAGCTTATGTCATTTGTTCAAGTTCTCACTTTGGAATATTTCAATTCCAGATTGAAAGCTGGAATCATATATATTATATTTACTAAGCTGAATTAATACATGCTTTGTTTTATCATATACATAGCTCATAGCAGTGTGTATCAATTAACTTTTTTTGTATCTCATTCTAAGATTAATCTGAGATTAATCAATTGGTTTATCTAAATGAAAAAAAATACCAGATAAGTTTAATATTCCCTTGAAACTCTGACTATAATAAGATTTGCCATGGGGAAAATAAATGATGCTGCCAATTAATACAGTAAAGATGATATTAAATGTTAAAGTTAATTGTATTGATGATACCAGTTTTCAAAAGATCATGTGTTATCTCCCCATCAAAAGAGCACCCATCTAAACAACCATATTGCTTTGGAAGACAGAATATATAAAAATTCCAGATTCTAGAACTTGGTAACCTTGCCAAAATAAACTTAAAATTGCTCTGTCTTAACAATAAAAAGGATAAAATAGATGGTACAGCAAACGGTCTGTTGAATTTCAACATGTAACAAAATTTTGTTTTGCTGCATGAAGTACTGGTGTCCTTAAAAGAAAAATGCTAGGTATGGGAAGTAATTGATTACTTGAGTTGTCTTCACTATATATATTTTGATGCAGTGTATGTCACCTCAGAATGTAGGCACCTCAGAATATCTAGGCTTTTTTTTGTATCTTGCCTAAATCATTTCAGGTAATGTCGCAGTCAGTGGCAGTTCAGAGTTCAAGCAGATGCATGGTCATAAAAATACTGTGTTATGGAACAAGTGATGTTTGGTACGAAATTTTTACCTTCTTCATGTGACCAAGATAAAATGAGTTTTGCTTTCCATTATGAGAATATGGTATTCCTTTCTGTAATGAAAATGAAATTGATTCTACTATAGTATGGATGATTTTGCCATAAGAATGGCATTGATGCCAATCTCTCACAATGTGATGCAGACTCTTGCCAGGTGCAGTCTCTAACCATTATAGCAATGGCTCTGGAAAAAGCCAAAACCAGGGAGTGGGATAGAGCAGCTTTATTAATGCAAAGGTGCTAATGAGCTCAGGAGGCACCCATTCACTCTGATCAGTGAGTCTCAGAGTACATCCATGAGTATATGGAATAGATGCTTTAGGAAGGAGAAGAGGGAGTAGAAAGGTTTTCTTTCCATGGAAAGATAAATACCTGGGAAATAACAGATTGGGACATTTTTTTCTGCTATAATAATGGAGACATATTTTGGTGGTTTTTTCTACATAAAGGATCTTTTTGGGACTTGACCTGTTATTGTATACTTGGTTCTAGGGAAAGGGGCAAATTGATCAAACATAGTTTAGGGGGCAAACCCCTTTTCTCAGAACACATCTGAAAGAAGTCATATTACACATATCCTTGGTGTTTAGTACCACAATTACATCTGAGTGCATAAGGTAATTATAGAGTTGTCTTGTGATAGACTGCACAAAAAATTTAAGTGACACAACTCAGAAGATAAAGGAAAGCTTAGCAGAAGGTAGAAATGACTATAGGCAATGTTTATCTGCACCATAATTGACTTCAGATTGAATTTGTATGTATCAGGCAGAAATTAGGATACTCGTTCAATATGAGACATGTCATCATGTTGAAATCATCTTTAAAAATTACATTACATGTTTTCACTCAGTCTCCTATTCTGCAAGGGCTCGCACAGGTAATGTGTTGTTTCTTGTGCAGTGTCTGTGAAACTGCTGAAGTCCATGGAGATTTTCTGTTTTCTAGAAAGTAAGCACAGGACTTGTGTGTAATTCTGAATTTCCCATGTGCTCTCACTGGGCAAACAAAATAGAGGGCCTTATGAGAAAGTATTTATTTAAATTTAATATAGCCTCACAAGTAAAAGCTTGCCTACTAAACAGAGTTACAACATCTCCATGAAAAAGACTGCACAATTCTCTACACAACTTTTTAGCTGTTTCTCACAGTTAGAGTCCTGCTTTAGGCTAAACCAAATGTTGGGCATTTCAGGGCTGTTAGATTTTCTTTCTGTAAACTTCTCCAGTTTACTTACTGAAAAAGTTCCATAGAGATCAGCTCTGGTTTTGTAAATAGCACATAAATGGTAAAATACAGATGTCTCAGCTGCATATTGCAACCTTCTCTGGGCATCGCTGTCATCACTGGCTGGCCAGGTTTTGGAGTCATTAGAAAAAAATGACATGGTTCTTCCAAAAATAAAAAGATCATTGGAATTTTATCACTTTCTTGCGCACTTAGGACATCAGTAAAATGATTTTTCAAATACTTGTTGACAGCCCAACTGTAGGACAATATTTGTACTCAGAGATTACAGCAATGCGTAGCATAGCCATCTCATAAGCAATTTCCCTGACTTCGTCAAGGACAGAAGCCTTCTTGGCTTATGCAGTTAAGTATTATTGCTTTCCATGTGTGCCTAGCTCACTGATAGTATTAGTTCAAACTGTGAATCTCGGGGGTTTTTTTTGTTTTAGAGCTTTTTGTTCTGGAGAATCCTCACACCAGTTGCAGATGTATTAGCCAAAATTACTACTATTGTACTGGGAATAATTGCAGAGGTGATGGTAGCATCCAGTAGCTGGTAAAAAAAAAAAGAGATTGCATGACAGATAGAAAATACTTTCCAGCACTCTCAGCCCTTGTTTGGTGCTTTCTTAGAGTGCAGACAAACTGCAGCCTTGCTATTAGTTGGCCAGATAAAAGCATGGAGGAGAGCGCTCTCCACAATGAACGTCTTTCTAAATGCATTGTGAAATGAGAAAGACATAATGCAATATATTTGGATTTAATTTTGTGAGGAAGAATCAGTGGAACATATTCGCTACACCTTTTGCAAAAAGTTTCTTTTCTTTGAACTGCCTGTCATTATGAAGACGTTGCCTAGATTGAATGATTAAGGAAATGTTAAGGAAAACAATCTCTAAGAAGAATGGTAATATGAGGTGGACCAGGAGGGATATGAAAAAGAAGATGCAGTGCTGCAAAGTTAAACATTCTCTGAGAATAGGATGAGACCTGTTTTTTGTCTCCATGCAAAAATTAAGCACAATGTTTTTGTTGGACCGATGCCTAAAGAACGTAAGTGAGAAGGCAAAGAATCCACTGAAGTACATTAATCAGTCAGACAAACTTATTTTGAAGACTTCCATGTAGAGATGTTGACTGTAATTGTAAGAGAATACTGTCTGGATTGTTTAAAACATTTCATCTCTCTCAGTGTGTTTTACACATTTCAATTTGCTTGGTAATATGATGTCCTGATGGTGACTGTGGTACAATACTGCACTTAGGCAATGAAAATACAGCTGAGTTTTTACTCTACAGCTCTATTTTCTGTTTACATCTGCATATAGAATTTTTATTCTTTTATAGTATGTTTATGTCTCTGTGGTTATAACATAAATTTAAATATATAGACAGATTGTATAGACAAATCCTTTTTATATTTGAGCAATTTGTCAAGATTATAAAATGTATGGATTAGAAAGGTCCCTATTTATTTAACACAGATAGATGGAACCAGAGGAAATATTAGGAGGTGCTTAATTGACTTGTACTGATCAAATAGGCAGGAAGCCATTAGAACTAACAGTAAAAAGTGATTTGATAGTAGACATCTTGACACTTTACTGAAGTAGTTCCCACAGACCAAAGCTTGTTTACATGTCATTTTCAGGATCAGGGCCCTCAAAATTTATTTAAGGATCATTGATTTTTCAAGTTAGATACAGAGTAGTAATAAATATTATTGTAGTTCCATTGTATATTTATATAATTAGCTATATTATTTTACTATTATATTTCATGTTCTTTATATATTCCATAAATATATATTATTATAATAAATCACAATGAAATAAATTTTATTTTTATGTGGGACATCTTTTTAATGGATATAGTTCTTAAAATGGATATAGTTTCTTAAAATATTGCATCATCAATATTTGACATTTTCTGATGCTTCATCACTGCCCAGGTTACACATTAGCTGACAGTGTCTTGTCTTTACAGTGCTAGGGTTAATTCTGGGCACCAAACATGAAAACTATGATGCAGGAAGAAAGTAAGCTCTTTCCTATTCTTCTAACGTATTCTTTTGTTATCATAATAAGAAACTGAATTTAGTATTAGAGAAATTTTAGGATAACTGATTATGAAGTGCTCTGTAGTGGTGGGGATTTTTTTTTTTTTCCAGTGAGAGAACATCTGATTTTAGATCAGTTGTTTCCAAAGGAAACTGGCTTCCGCCAAAATGAGCAATTTAAAAAGTCAGTGTCCCTTTACAAAACATGGAAAGGGAAATTCTCCCTCGATTCCTTTCAGGTTCTGTAGATGTAGGGTTTCACCTATTAACTCTGCTCATGTCTTCTCTTAGCACAACTTCATAAGGTAATAAAAACATGTATAAAACATTTATGTATTATCTGCTTGGGTTTTGCAACTGTTGAACTGTGAAATGTTCCAGAAGGAGACACTTCTTACCTTTCTGAAGGGGTACAGTCTCTTCATTCAGTTAAACATCATGTTTGGCAGCAAAAACTAGGACTAACTTGTTTCTCACTCTTCTGCTCTCTCCTATTATTGCTTAATTCAGCATGAAAGTTGGGAATAATTACATTTTATGATCTATCTTGTTTTTGTTTTCATCCTACAAGTGAATATTATTTAAGTAACGATTTTTATAGGCTACAAGTAAAAGCCATTTAAGCAGTGAGGATTATTTTAGTCCTCTTATAGCTGCAAGAAATGATTCAGTGAGGTAATGTTGCTTTGCTGAAAAATATATTTATGGATTTTTTTTCATTTCCTACATCTTACTCCTGCAAGGAAAGATAATGACAGACCTTTTTTTATTTTGTCTCTTTAATTAGGGTTCCAGTTCAGTTGTAAAAGTTCAGCTCAATCTAATTTGGAGCTGGTTAAATGCTTAGGAGCAATCTGTTTGCTCTTGCATAGCACTCCCATTAACATGCCAGCTACAGTTATACTGAAACAAGCTCAGATGGCTTCATGTCCCCACAGAGGAAGGAGATTTAAACTTCAAAATAAAAAGGCTCGAAGATCTTATTTAAGTAGAGGTTGGGTGAGCTGGAGAGAGGTTGGCGGCACTCTGTGGGAAGTGAGTTATGGACAGCTCTGTGTAGCAGCCATCGTACCTGTAAATTTGAGAAATGCATTTCCACTTTAGGGCAATTTCGTTCATATATTTCAGAACAAGGAAAAGGTCAGCAATTTCTACGTAGGCCCTCACTGTATATTCCTTCAGCATCCAACATACAACTTGAGATAAGCTTTGTGGAACTGTAGCTGTGAGAACTTGGAGAGAACAATGGATGCAGAAGAATTAAACTTGGCGTTCTCTGCCAACAATTCTGTGAAGAAAGTTGAGATGTGTATTAAAATAGTATCATCATTCATAATTCAGTATTAAGGACCACGTTACGACTAAGCTTCTGATGTTTGACTAGTGACACTATTAGTTAGGGAAAACAAGTGCAGTCAGAATCTGAAGCTGATTGATGATTAAATTTGACTAGGAACTCTAAAAATAGTTGAGATGATAGCAACGTGAGAGTGTACAGTATTCTGTCATTTTTAATGCGTCATTGTAACTTAACACTGGTCTTTCAGTTTGATTATAATTAACATCCTCTGACTGTTTGTATTTGGCTTACAGTATGTCTCAATGTTATGTGTTGAGAATTGTAAAAGATGCATGATTGTGCTGTTTCTGTTCAAGTTGTTTCTAATTAAAAACTTCACTGTCCAGTGTTCTTTCAATAAGGGTACCTAATACAATATTTACATTATTTTAGGTACAGAGAAACTGGCTTTTCAACCAAACTGAATGATGCATCTCAATATCCAAGAGCGTATGTGTGTCTGTATATATAGACACACCTACACGTATATCGTTAATTGGTTTTAGACAAGGTCTCTCACTTCTTTCCTACTCACCTTACACTTCTCAAATCTCAGGCATCTGGAAGGAATCAAGACTTTTCATGTAAGCTGAAAGTCATAATTCTCAGAAATAATATGCATCCTTACAGTGATAGTCACTAGAACTCCTCTCCCCCAAAATTCAGCACATCAAATAGCATTAAATAATGCTCTAATGACAAAGAAATGCCAGATAATGCAGGATTCTTCTACCTGCATGAGCAGCTTAGTGATTGGAATGACTGTCTTTCTATCCCTTTTCAATTACTTTAGTTTTGTAGCCACTAAATTCCATAGATATGTTTTGATTATTTTGATTTCACAATAGAAAGCACTTACCTTCCTTTATGTTCTAAGTATTTTCTATTGTTTAATATTTTCTAAAAAGAAAATACTGACCTTTATGGGTCCTTGAGCTGACCCAGAATTGTTGCTTTTAATTTTTTCAATTCTATAGTAGCTCAATTTTTGTTACATTTCCAAAGTCTTAACTTCCCTTTCAAGTAATAAAAGAGTTACTTTCCATAAAATTTGAACTTGAAAAGTAAAGATATAAGCAATTTTTTGTGGTGTCAACTTTTCAACTGAAAAACATTTTTCTTATAAAACATTAAATAATTAGGGAAGAAATAAATTCTGAAAATTCACCCAAATTCTCGTGGTTTTTGTATAAGGTTTAATCTAGTAGTTCAAATTCTGTTTTAAAATATACTTGCATATATAGTAAATGAAGAAGTTTGGTAATAATTCTTGAAATAATGAAGTTATTTGCAGTGTAATGCATGAATTTTAATAGCAGTGCAGATTCAAATCTATGAAGTAGCCAAAATATATTTGGGACTGTGACAGGATTTGTGGGAGCTTTCTCCTTTGAACGGATGCTCCTGGCTTTGAAATTCAAACACTACCTGTTGTAGCAGGTGGACAAAAGTAATCGTCTTTTTTTTTTTTTTTAATTTATTTTTTTTTTAATTTTTAGAAAGCCAGATAATTTCATGTCTGCCTCACATTCAGTTAAGTCTTTGATGATGGGCTTTGAAGGGTGTGTTTTATGTTTCGCTTTCTTTTGTTTGGGCTTTAGTTCTGGGCTGGGGTATTTTTGATTTGTTTTTTACTTTCAGTCTTTGCTGAGAAGTTGCTGATACCACTATTAGTAGTAAACAGTTCTTTGAAGGAAGCTTTGACAAAAATTCTAGTTTGAAATAGAAACTAGAAAAGTACAAAGCTTCTGGGAGGAGTGTGCCATCCTCCCCGTTGCCTGAGAATTATTTTTTTTTTTCATGTGAAAGTAACATAAATCTTAGTAGAAAAACTAATGGTAGTAAGGTAGGCTAAAACAACCTAATTTTGGTCTGAAAGTAATCTACTGTTATACAGTAATTTACTGTATTTATTGAATTGCATTGCTCTAGTATTTTTCCATTGTTTTCCAAGCATCATTCTAATTATAATTTTCTGTTTGGTCACTACTCGGATAATGTAAGTGGTACCCATTATTGAAAGGTAGTCTGTATTTGTACTAATACAGAGAATGCCAGTTTAGAAATGAGCCTGATTGCATGGTTCATTTTGTTCTCCTTTGTAGAGCCAGGCTGCGGCCCACTACAAAGGCACTAAACATGCCAAGAAGCTCAAA
Source organism: Rhipidura dahli (assembly GCA_013399225.1). Taxonomy (NCBI): domain Eukaryota; kingdom Metazoa; phylum Chordata; class Aves; order Passeriformes; family Rhipiduridae; genus Rhipidura; species Rhipidura dahli. The sequence continues at coordinate 416,696 of VXAC01007459.1, read as the reverse complement.
GCACTGGAAGCCATGAAAAATAAGCAGAAATCTGTTACTACCAAGGACAGCGCAAAGACTACCTTCACTTCCATCACTACCAATACCATCAATACCAGCTCTGACAAAACAGGTTAAGCGACAATCTTTGTTGGTTTCGTTTGGTTTGGTTTTGGTTTGGTTTGTATTTTTATTTTTTCTTGTTTAATTCCATGTCTGTTTGGTTATGTGCTTGCCACATTGATTCATGCCCTATCCATCTTTCTGTGTGATATTGTTTTCTTTAAGTCCCTTCAGTAGGCTGGTGAGAGTCTGATAGTCATGTAGCCAATTTCTCTCAGTGAAAAGAGGCTTGACATTCTTTTTGTGATAGAATGCAATACTCATTACTTGATTAACATATCAGCTGATCTAAACCTCCTGGTCTGTATGCACTATCTCTCAATCAGTAATTATATATGGCACATTTCTTTTAATCGCAGTGTAACAAATTGCACTATTTGTGTCTAGAAGCCTCTTTAAAAGCATTTTCAGTAAAAACCTAATTTTCATAAATTTCAAACATTGCATTATTTTTTTAAAATGGCTATTGCATGGTTTTGAATTGGAAAAGAGCTGTGTAACCTCTCTTCCACACAATCAGGTAAGTGCTATTGATGCCAATTATTCTACTTAAATGAGTCTTCATACTGAAATAGTAGCGCTTAAATTGTTGTGTGGGTAAAAGTTACTCCTTTGCAAATGAAACCTATGTATTTGTAAAGTCAACAGGATTTTGCTGAGATTGCATTTTGAATATGCAGCTATTGTTGGAAATTTCAAAGGAAGGTTGTGAGGTACCTGAGAGGTAGTGTGGTGTCTCACAAGCTATGACCGCTCTTGTGTATGAAGGGGTACATTTGGCATGTTTGGGCATAACCAATCCCCCTCCCCAAGCAAGGCAAAAATAACCACTGGGGGAAAAAGCCAAAGCTGTGAAACATCAGAGACCTACCTACTGATGCTGAAAACTGCTCATTTGGGACCACTTCTGATCCAGAAAGTTTAGCATTGAAAATGGATGTGCACTAACCAATTCTAATATAACAGAAAAGTACCTTGCAGGCATGTGTAGTACTTTCTTGAAGATACATCTTCACTACATTTGTTATAGACAGATACCTCTATGTCTATCTCTCTCTATAAATATGTTTATCTTAGCTATAACTCATTATTATAGACATAATATACATTATTATAGACATATAGCATATGTTTTTTATGGTGATTTATTACCTAATTATAGTGGGATGACTATAAGAAATATTTGCTACATTGGTTTTGTCTTTTTTACCACAAGAAAAAGAAAGAAAATATACAGAGGTTTTTGTGTGATGAAAGAAATTGAGTGTGGGGAAATAGGAACAATGTCAAAAGTTATCTGGGAAAATATGAGTTTCTAAATATACTAATACCTTTAAAAGTTTCTTATGCTGTTATCTGTTGAGATATTCAGAACAGGAAGGAGACTGTTGTGTGAAAAGAGTGATTTATTGTTTACTGACTATGATCTAGTGGTTGAAGAAAATAAGTGAAGAAAAGAAAAACTTTTTAATGCTTTAAACTGTATTATTCAAAAGCTTTTATCTTATGCTGTGCAAGTTTGAAGGATTTTCCAATGTGCCTTGAAACCAATCTGAGTTTTTCTATCAAGCTTTGAATTAGATCCCTGAGAAGATATATGAACTGTACTGTATCCAAGGTCATTAGTCCAAATCTGGTTTTATATCAGCATAAGTAAGAAAATATCAGAAATCCAGTTGCACACATGAGCAATGGCCTGTGCAGATGTTATTTCAGCTTTACACAGTGGCTGTGAACTGCTGGATTAATTTCATAGAATGTGTGTAAGCCTATGTGGATGTATATGTATATATCTGTTTATTCTGTGTTAGAAATACTGACCTTAATGGGGTTCTAAAAGACACATATTGATGTTAACTGACAAACAACCAAAAATCTTCCAATTTCTGAAAATATTGAGACCCATATTTAACTGCTGCCAAAAGCCCTGTGCAACCAGGGGCATTCAAAGTAAAGCAGGCAGTTCTATCCAGATGCATTTATTAGAGGTCAGCATTGATGTGACTGGCAACAGAGTAAAATCCTTGGTGTAAATTATCCTTTGTCAAGCATGTGTACATGGTGAGGGGGAAAAAAAATTGGGTAGCCAAAAGGATGAAATTTTCTGTCTGCTATGACAAGTCAAAAATTTCATAAATTGGATTTTATTTCCCTTCCAGTTCTTCATATATCCTATATTTGCTTGATAAAACTTTTATGGGCAAAATTATTCTGAATATCAGAATATACTGCACGGTGTGAGTTTCTTCATTTGGAAATTATCAGTGTAAAAGTCAAACATCCTGATAGTAATACACAGTTCTCAGGGAAAAGTTGTACTAATGAATATAATTCATAAATTAGTCTTTTGTAACTAGAAAAATGTTACTAATTCCAGGTACTTGGGATCATTTGGAACAAAGGTTTTTTCTACAGTATTTTGAAGCTGTCTGCTAAAGATTGATAGTTGATCCCAGATACACTGAGGATAGGGTCATGTACATATCACTTCTTATATATCATCTACAGCAGTGGTTAAGTGGTGAATTACATGTCAGTCACAGCACATTGGTCAGGACTTCAGATCACTGGTTTTCTGTAGCCTTAGCAGCTATAGCAAACAAAATGTCACCAGGAAATCTGCAGTGCTATGCAATAAGGATTATGAAAAAGATCACACAATATACAAACTGATTCAAGGGCTAAAGCAGCAATTTGTTATGTTGCTTGTTGTAGAACTATCTTGTTAGATGTGGTGCCAGCATGTGTTACTCTGCAGCTCGCAAATAAGTTAATTCTTTAAAATCTCTCACACATGATTTCTGGTGTTTAAATTATGTATGAAGGAGAAAACAAAAAATATGGGGTTATTTTTCTCGTTCTGTGAAAGTCGTTAATTTTTCCCCCCCTTTAAACAAACTTCTAGGATTATTAGAAGGCTTGAACTTGAAAAATCTTTGGGCAATAAAACACCATGAAAGTTTATGTTGGCAGTCATATAATGACAATGCCATTCTCAAGATGTGAGATCTTTGTTATCATTCTAGTATTTAACACACTTCTTTCATCTGTATTTACCAATTATTTTACTACATGGGTAGTCAGGACAGAAGAATAGTAAACATGAGCATTACAAAGAGAAGCCTAGTTTATGGCATTATGCAAACCAGATTTCAATATTTTTTTTATTCTCCAACTCAGATGTGACAATAAAAATGCATATTTTTGCTATATATTAATACGTATGCATACTTATTCCCTGATATTAAATTGTTAAACATCTTTGATAGCTTTGCAAATTGCTCCTTCTTTCTGAAAAGGTATATTTTCTTCACATCTTCAGTTGTAAGGACTGATACTTTAGAGCACTTGTCAAAATATATTTAGATAGAGTGCATTCCATCACCCTAATTACAATACCTGTCCAGTAAAGCCATTACCCTACATTTGGGTTTTTGGAAAATAGATTGAATTTCCAATATTATATGATGCAGAATTGTGTCCCTCTAGTTGTTGCATATGTCTAGATATTAATCTTTTCCAAATCTATGTGAAGTTAAGCAGGACACTCCATGACCATTATCGCAAATTAAGTCCTGAAGATTTGGGCTGCTTTTATTTATTTATTTATTCAGCAGAGAATTCAGTATGAGTTAGATCATTCAGTATCAATGGAAAGGACAGAATAGACCTTTCAAAGGGGGAAAAAACATTTCATTAGGAGGCATCACTATGGCAAAGTCTTTAATGTTGCTTTTGAATGTTACACACTGTTTATTGAATCGTATGTACTTAAATGCAGTGAACAGCTCTTAAAAACAGACAAAAATGTGATAAGCAGAAAAAGTGTGGATCTGGGCCAAGGCACAGACAAGATCATCTATCACTCGAACAGTCTGAACAGCTGAGAGACCCCTGCACTGTCAGAGAACAAAATACTGGTGCCTGTCCTAAAAAGCTTACAGTTTCACATGAGAGACAACTTAAGGAATAGACACCATAAATGTAACAGGCAGGTGTTTATAGGAGTGGTGGCATAAACTTGTTCAAGTGATAAAGGCACCACAAGGAAGGAAAACACTGAGGGATGGATTAGAAGGAAAAGGAAGAGGATTGGGTTTTTTACAGATACTGAACATGTGTGGGTAACAGCATTGGAGAAAGCATAAGTTCTCTTTATTTTTCCTTCACTGACTCATATGAAAATCCTTCTGTGGAAAAAAAAATTAGTTTCATTACCCCTTTACAATCCTTCTTTTTTATTCTTTTTGTCTAAGAAGTGGTAAGGTATTTCTGGTCAGCAGATGAAACTCTCTCCTGAAATAGCAGTTTCTGTCCAATGGGGATAATTATGAAATTGAGAGCAGTTGGAGTGGGAGAGAACAGTCATTCAGGCAAGGTCTTGGGCATAGAAGTGCAGGCAGGAGAGAGAAAGCAATCAGAAATAATGGAATAAGTCAGGGTAAAATTTGCAGGAGGAAGAAAGGTAGATGGCATGACAGAAAGGTTTAGAAAGGTATGTTGGAGTTTGGCAGCCAAAATAGCAGAGGATCACAGAATTTTTGAGGTTCTGTGAAGGGACATCATTCTGGATGTCTCAAGGTTGACAAGGCCACCCCTACAGGTCAGAGCAGAGTTAGCCTGAGCAGTTTGCTGAGTATCTTTTTCAGTTGAGTTTTAACTATCTTACAACCTTTTGCTGAGCAACTCATTCTATGGTTTGACCACCCATAAAGAAGAGCAAAGAAGTTTTTCTTGTGTTTCAGTGTCCAATGTTCTGTATTTCAGTTTCTGGCTGAAATGAAAGCCTATTGTTGTGCCTATTCCTGTCACTGGGCACCAATGAAAAGAGTCTCTGTATTTTCTATTCCCTGACCTCATCATGTATTTATATACACTGCTGGCTTATTTTTCAAGTGGTGCCCTCTAGGGTCTCAGGTTCTTCTTCACAAGGCTGCTTTCCAGATGCTTAGCCTCCAGCCCAGACAGATGTGTACGGTTATGGCTTCCCAGCTGTGGGACTTCTGTGCTTTCCTTTGTTGAACTTCAAGGGACTTCTGTTATGCAATTTCTCCAGTCAGTCCAGGTCCCTCTGAATGGCATCCCACCCATCTGGTGTATCAGGCCCTCCTCCCAGTTTTTAATCATCAGCAAACTTGCTGAAGGTGCACTCTGCCCCATTATCTGAGTCATTAATAAAGACTTTAAAAAATATTGGGCAATCTCTTTGGTCACCTGCACAGTAAAAAGTTCTTCCTCACATTCAGATGGAACTTCCTGTGCATCATGTTCTACCCATTGCCTCTTCTCCTACTGCTTGGCATCACCAAGAAGAGCCTGGCTCCGTCCTCTTGGCATCCTCTCTACAGATATGTTTAGACATTGATGAGGTCCCCTGTCAGTCATCTCTTCTCGAGGCTGAACAGACCCAGCTCCCGCAGCTGTTCCTCATAAGGGAGATGTTCCAGTCTCTTAAATCATCTTTGCTGCCCTCCTCTGGACCCTCTCCAGGAGCTCCATGTCTCTCTTGTACTGAGGAGCCCAGAACTGAACACATCACTTCAGGTGTGGCTTCACCAGGGCTGAGCAGAGGGGCAGGATCACCTCCCTTGCTCTGCTGGCAGTGCTTTTCCTCATGCACCCCAGGAGACCATTGGCCTCCTTGGCCCCAGGACACACTGCTGGCTCAGGGACAGCTTTTTGTCCTCCAGGACCCCCAGGTCCATCTTCTGTGCTTCTTTTCGGCCTGTGCTGGTGCATGGGGTTATTCTTCCCCAGATGCAGGACCCTGCATCTGCCATTGCTGAATTCCACAAAGTTCTTCTCTGCCCATCTCTCCAGCCTGTTGAGGTCCTTCTCAAGGGCTGCACAGCCCTCTGAGGTATCGGCCACATCTACCAGCTGTGTGCCATCAGTGAATTTGCTGGGGAGGCATCTGTCCATTCATCCAAGTTATTGATGAACAAGTTAAAAAATACTGGGCCCAATATTGAACCTTGGGGAACATCACTAGTGACAGGCCTCAAATCAGACCCCATCCCACTGATTATGACCCTCTGATTTAACCAGTGGATCCACACCAGTGTCCACTCATCCAGTCCACTCTTTGTGAGTTTGTCTATGAGTAGAGACATATTGTCTATATTGTAGAGACAAATGTTGGAAGCCTTGTTAAAGTCAAGGTAGACAATAACTGCTGCTCTCTCCTCATCCACCCAGGTAGCTGTTTCACTATAGAAGGCAGTCAGGTTGGTTAAGCATGATTTACCTTCAGTGAATCCACACTGACTACTCCTGATTAGCTCTTGTCATCCATGTGGATCAAGGTGGCCTCCAGAACGAGGTGCTCCATCACCTGTCCAGGGATTGAGGTGAGGCTGACTGGTCAGTAGTTCCCTGAGTCCTCCTTATTGCCCTTTGGGAAGAGCAGGGTGACATTTGCTTTCTTTCAGTCTTCAGGCACCTCTCCTTTACTCCATGGCCTTTCAAAGATAATGAGCAGCCTAGCTATGGTGTCCACCATCTCTCTCAGCACTCCTGGATGCAGCCTGCCAGGGCCCATGGGCCTGTGGGTATCAAGTTTGTTTGGGTGTTCTCTCACCCAAGCCTCCTTGATCGAGGAAAAGTCCTCATTCCAATAGTTCTTTTCCCTGGTCTCCTAGGTCAGAGTTCCATGATTTTGGTTGGTTTTTTGCTAATGTGAGGGAACGTCTATTAGACCATTGTGTCTCTTTCAGGTCTCTAGTAAGGAGTCAAGGGACTCTTTGTTATTAGTAAGTAGTGCTTTATTTACTTCTGTTCTAAATTGTAGGAAAATTTTTCTAACACAATGCTCAGGTGAAAACTCAGTTGTGTGAATATTTATACATGGACAGCATAAAATTGACTAGTACTACTATTTATAGTAATATATTTCTGCAGGTTTGATTACAATATTTGCCCTTCTCTGTCCAAGACCAGTACTTAGTGGTTGTTTCCTCCAATACCATGCATTAGTGCACCTTGCTTGTTTTGTTCTATCTCTTAATGTGTTACATTAGTTCTGTACACAGATGCATCTGTGCAGTTCCTGTTTCAGCTCCAGAACTTGTAACAGAATGGAAGTCCCTTTTCAAAATGAAAATAATTTTCCTCATATTTCTGCTTTCCTTTTATTTTCAATTTCATTTTATCTCCCTTACATTCAGCTGTTTATAATAAAAATATATTTTGGTAATGGCTAGGGTTTCATGTTTATGAGGGTTTCCATATATTAAAAATTACTGGATTGTTTCTGCTATTGCTTGGTGTAATGACCCTGTTTTATTATTATATTTATTATTTTTGCTCTTCAAGGTACTTCTTTAATGCTTTGTTCTTAATGCCAAACCTCCCTAACTTTTCATTTCTTAATGAAAGCTTAAGAAGATATACTTCTGTATTTATGATATCAACACTGTCTATTTATTAGCACTTTTATAGGCAGCAGATTTGCTTGTAATCTTTTCTGACTAAAAGAAATTCTATTTCTAACAATAATACTTAATGTCAACTGTATTTAAAATTCAACATAGTATTTAATACTATTTAAAATTTGCTGGTGTATGCAGAATCAATTTAGTGTATGATCCCAGTGTGCAATTTTCTGGTACAGCTTAAGCGGTGGATACCCTCGTATATGTAATTATTATATTAAAGATGTTTGATCTAGGAGTACAATTCAATGTCGTCTGTTTGTTTAAGTTAAGATGTTTTGTTTCCATATGCTTTATTTTATCATAAAGCATACTTTTGTTTTGGCAAATGATTTCTTCAGATCATTTCAGCATTGCTTAGGGTGCAGCAAAATTAGCAGGCTAACTCTGGGTCTAGGCTTGTGAGATACTGGATGTAAATTGATTTCTTTTGGAAGTCAATGTTTTAGTACACATCAAAATAGAACAATGACCTTGAAGTTTGAATTTATAAGGGTTTTTATTTCATATTTACTTGTTTAAGATATTCCGCATGGACCATTCAAAAGTTGCAAATATGAAATAAAAAAGGAGAAGCAATTGCTTGGTGATTAGCACAACACAGAAGAATTTCAAAGCAAGCTATAGGTCTTCCTGAATCCCTTCCCAATCACCAAATTCCTAAAGTTGAACTGCTTCTTTTTAAATTTTATTTGAATGAAAAATCTTTAAAAGAAGCTATAGTCTGAAAGAAATGTTCCTATTTTCTAATTCTCTTGTCATTTACTTGGAAATTAGAAATTACTATTTCACAGCTATCGGTTCTCTTTATCGTATGCCTGGAAAATTCAGCCCAAACTAGCAAAATTTAACTGTGCAATGCCATCTTTCACTTTAAATCATCTATGCTTTGACTTTTCTGTACTTCAGACAATCTGTAGCTAACTGCAGCACTAAATGTTATCAGCATTCCACAGACTGTTGTACCAATTTTGTATTAGAGCTTGATGGCAATTTGGAAGACAATAGCTTCTCTTTTGATCTCTGTGTAGAACTAGAGCTTTTTCTTTCTTTCAGAGTGTGGCTAAATGACGATATAAAAATTACAGTAATTTGTGTGTGCCTCAATTGATCATGAATGCGAAATAAAGTCCTTCGTTGCTTGCATCTACGTATGCTGAGAGCTTCGTCATATGAGCACCATGTGTTTTCTGTGGACCCAGCTGCTTTTGATTGTGATTGCCTTGATAGCAATTTTATGCTTGAATAATCCTGCAGTTGGAAACTGCTGTCAGTCACAACATCTGTATCAGCCTGTTGAATCCGTATGAAAGTCCGACACTAACAATGGTATTGTTCATAGGTCTGAAAAGCCTTTTCTATTGAAATATTAAGTAGAGTCTTTCATTCTATCTCGGGGAAAAGCCAGCTTCGCTGCTGCATGCCCACAGGACTAACAACTGGAAATCCTGGGAGTAGTCTTCTGCTTATTAGGTATCTGTTTATAAGTTATTCATCAGTACTGCTCTAAATCAAGCACCGTAGCACATATCTGATGGATGACACGTTCTCTCCATGGTGTGTTTTGTTGCTATGTTGGGAAGGGCATTGACACTATCTAGAAGGATGGGTCTGAAAACTCCTCAGTTCTAGCTCTTGGGATTTCAAAAAAATCGCTGCAGTCCTAGATCTTCTTTCAAGTTTTTACCATAAAACAACAGTTTCAGAAGCCTGTGACTATTGAGTATTTGTGTATGCACTAATCTGGAATGGAGTAGAAACTTCTTGATCCAATGCTCTCAGATAGGTGCTCTCAGTTTTTGCAAGTATGGAATTTTTCAAATGACAGTGGTCTGTTTTGAGGGCAACAAAAGAGTAGGTAGGTCTTCATTCAAGTGATCCACCATTTTTCAAGGTGACATTATACTAGCTGAGCAAGACAGAAATGGGAAATAGTTACCTGTAGGGAACTGGATTTTTTTGGGAGGGACGCTTCTAAGGCAAGAACAGACACATCTCCAAAGATGCTTTAGAGCTTGCTTAGATTATTTTCTTTTGTAGTGCGTGTCATGTTCTTGCCATGCCTAAATCAAGAAAGCTGGAGAGTGTGGTTAATATGGGTAAATGTACTGTGCTAAATGTTGGAGCCACTGCTATATGATGCCCTTATAGCACCATTCAGAGGAATCTAAAGGCAGCAATAGCTGCAAGAGTTTTATCAGTAATTGTAGGAGATTCTGCTTTACCCAGTCATTGGTATTTCATTTGCCATTCATGTTACAAAAACTCAGCCCAGCAGAAGTCATTATTTCTAGAAACAGATTATACTGTATAAATATAGTATGTGTTTTCAGAAAAAGGCCAAAAATGACTAATATTAAAAACTATTCTAAGAATGGGATTAACAATTTAATTTTGCAGCACTTCTATTTACTCTGTCTTCCATTTGGTATTCCACAACTTTCAATAATGTGTTTAAAGTTTTTGCAGAACAGTGATTTCTTTCCTAAGCTAGAGAACACTTAGGTGAAACTCCTCCCTCCTGTGTCATTCTTTTGCTAAAATATACCTTCCACTCTGCTGTATTAATGGAGTTAGACATCACAAATATTCATTTTATATTTGGTACCAGTCAAACAAAGTAAATATCTGACAGGACCAAGACTTTCTGCCTTCCTGCCATTGTCCCCCTTATCCCTGAAAAAAAATTTGTGTTTTGAATTAGTGAAAATATTGCAAAATACAAAAATCCGCCTAAATTCTAGTTGTTTTAAGGTTTGCTACCATGGCATTTGCAATTCATCTAAATAAGCGGAAGCAAAAATTAAGCTAAACTTAAGTTTAGTAAGGTATCTTCAGCACCAGCAAATATCAAGTTATCTTGAGACATAGCCTAGCTGTGACTGTAATACCTGTTTGAGGAGGAAAGTAAATATGCAGTTTGTCTTCATGCACCTGAACTCTGTGCTTCTTAGACTTAATGTAGTTTTCCATGCACTGAATGGTTTTCTTATAGGTTAAAGTTCAGGCAGGCCACACCTGTAACTTCAGAATAGGTATGTTCAGAGCCTCTTATTCTCAAGATTCATATAGGGTTTCAAACATTTTGAAGAATTACTCCATGTTTCTTGTTTCCTCTTTGTGTATTCTGTACTCCACTGTGCTATATCTAATAACAGCCTTTCAGTATAAAAGCTCTTGTTTTATGGCATGTCCATAATGGAATTAGCATCAAAGGAGCTAGAACAATTTATGTAAATTGAAATTAAGAACTGCAAAGTAGTATAATAGGAAACAAATCAATAGACTAATAAATATAGACTCAACAAACAAAACAAAAAGGCACTTTTAAGAGTAACATAAACAAAGGAACTATATTTTAGATTTAATTTGAGAGGGGAGAAAACCAGTTTACTCATGTAAACTTAATGATAAGGTTGATATTTAAATTCTTTCCATACTAATGGTAAGATTTAGTATATTTAACCAGAAGTACTAAATTAGGAAATGGATCAGGAAAACTTGCATATGGTTTTAGAAGAACCAGATAAAGAGCATTCTGGAAAAGCTGTTGGGTTTTTCTGTTCGTTGTAGACACTGTAGGAAATCCAGAGGACTAGAAGAAAACTAGGATTGTGTCAATATTCATAAAAGGTAAACAGGATGAAACAAGTACTTATAGGTCTTTCAGCCTGACACTAATATCGTGAAAAACAAAGCAGCAGCTGGCAGGGAACTAGACTACTGAAGTAAATGAGATCAATTATATAATGACAATGAATATGACTTGAGAGAAAGTTAGACTTTCCTACCTAAATTTGTTTATATGAGATTACATATTTGATTGATAAAAGGCAAGGGGTGTTTTGGGTTTGCATGGCTCTAGAAAGTGCAGAAGTTAAAAATTACCTTAGATACTGGAATGCTACAGAATGAATGTGGAACATGCTAAGTGGAATTAAGCCCTCTAATTATAGGCCTTGGAATGCAATCTTAAAGTACAAATTCATGTAGAAATATTCTAGTGAAATCCTTTTGGAATAAGGTTTTAACTGTAATATAATCTTACGTCATCTGTTACCTGCAAGAAATTATAAAGTCTTTACAAACGGCACAAAAACTAGAATTTTGGGCAAGTAATAAAGATGAGCTGTAGATTCAGTGCATTAAATGTTTTTAATGCAGGAAAGAACCATATGGAATTTATTGAAAAGTGGGGGACTTGATGTAAATTGACTTGGGGGTTTGTGGCTAAATATCTGCTACACAGGAAGCACTGGTGTAGTGATGTTTCCAGAAAGCCTTGTAGAATAAATACTTTTTTTGAGCATGATGGAGGGATGTAAAGATTTTGGTTTATCTTACTACTGTAAATGAAATTTATTATCATTTGTTTTTTCACAAAAAATGGCATTAAATGGAATGGAAATTTAAGGAAGATCTAATGCAATTACTTAAGAATGGTTTAATAGCGAAAGACCTAATGAGATAGATGTATTCAACTTGAGTATTTATCAAAGAGAATGTAAGAAATATTTTGATTACAGTCTATAAAAACTAGCATGAAAAAACTACTCTTATAGTAAAACAACTCCTATTGCTTGGAAGATGTGACAGTATCCAAAGATGGCAAGTGGGAAATAGTTACTTTTATTCCACAATCAAGATAAAAGTTTTTCAACACTCAAAAGGATTACAAGATATACAAAATTTCATGTGGAATTCCAGTATACATTTGACTAAAACTACTAGGTTTAACTCAGGAATTAATAATTAAAGTCCTCTGGAAAATATTTTGGTTTATGTCATAGTAAACTGTGTATGTATTTCAGGCTTCAAATGAATGATTTTTTTTTCCCTTGTTTCTCCCAGGAAAAAAAAAAAAAATAAAATTGCTGCTTAGAGGTGGCAGATCTTGTGTATTAGACACTTGTGACCTTCTGTAATGAAGTCCTCCAAGTGGCAGATATTATAGTACTTAAATTGAAATATGAGACCAATTTATTTGACTTCAGTCAAACAACATGCATTTTCAAAGCTCAAGAACTGATTCTTGACATAAGTCCTACTTGGGCCATACAGTTTTATCTTTCTGTGTTTTGTACAGGACTGGACAAATGATTAGTGTCTGATTAAGTAAAAACATAGAAAATCATAGCTGCTGGTGTAGTTTTGTGTGAAGAACAAAGGCTTCATGGAACAAAGCTGACCATATCCTGTCTCAGTGTCCTTAAGTACATCACAAAATTGGCTCCAGATAACTGAAGATGTTTTATTTCTCTGGAAGACTAATTTATTTCTATCATTACACCTGGTTTAGTGTTTTATTTTTCTGTCATTACTAGATTTTAATTGGGAATGAAAAGTTGTGTTTTAATTCCAATGTTGTATATTTTCAGGCATTCTTACGACTTCTTTCAATCATAATTTAGTACTGTTTCCCCTTCCTTGTTCAACATCCTTGTTCCACCTCTGATTAGTTTTAAGACCTCTAATAAGCATTTTAGGAGATTCAGGAGGATTTACTTATTTAATCCAGTAGATCTTCACTGATCAAAGCATAGGCATTTACATTACTTTGAGTAACCCATATTTCCAGTTAAGTATTAGAGAGAAAGCAAATTTAGGAATCGGACTTTTTTTATCATACTTTTCAAATCATCTCATTTCTGTTTGCAAATACCCATTTTCTTAAATTAGAGTGCTGAAAAGAACTCTTTAGTTCATTCACCTTATCAGAAGATTCCTGAGACGGCTGCCATGCAGTTTTAATCCCTTTGCTACACTTTACTTTTTACTATTTCTGGTTCATTTTCTGCTCTGCTGATTTAATAGCTGCAAGTTTCTGGCATTGTCTTAGCAGATCCTTCTGAAAGTTGCATCAAGAGATTGCCCACTACAGCTATCTAGTTGAATTTGCTTTAAGCAGTTGCCCTTAATAAAACCAATATTTCCCAGCAGGGAAAGCTGCCTCACTTTTTTCCCTGCTTTCATGTACCTGAAAATATCAGCAGCTATTGATGACAAGAAGTAGGGAGCTTGAAATATGTGACAGATCTTGCCAAACACCTTTGTTGTGCTTTTTCTGCATGTGCTTTGTGGCTGCAGGTCCTTGTTGTAACACCAGACACAGGGCAGGGGCAGTGGTTTGGAGAAGGCTTGGTGCATTGTCTCCCTCCCAGGGTATGGCTGGTGTGAGTGAGCTTCAGCAGCACGATTTAACAGCTCGGTCACGGGGAGAGTTCTGGGGTGTGTGTGCTCGGGAGGGACAATGCTGACAGCCTTTACAAATCAATAACATGGCTGGCAGGATCTCATAATGCCAATCAGCTCTTTCATTTCAAACTGCTAAGATTTGGGAACTTCTAACAATAATGATTGGCTTTGTTACTGTAAACTTTTGACTGACACTTCCCTCATGAAAATTTGTACACACTAATCTACAAGATCCATCTACAGGATGGATCCATCACAAGTTCAGGTAGATGTTTTTGTTTAAATGTAGATAAATTCTGGCATGATACATGGGTGGTAACACACTTATTTATAAAGAGAGGAAGTAAAAGGGCTTTCATTCCTGCTGCTTTTTGCTCACTGCAGTTTGCCAGCCTTAGGCGTGTGTTTTGTCATGGGTCCTGCAGCTCCTGCTGAAAGTATCACCAGAGAGAGTGGTAACCACATTACTGCATGGAGGAGGTGAGTTATACCCATGATGAGCAGAAGAACAATATGGAAATTAATGAAGTAGATATGAAGTTCATAGTGACAAAAATGCTACCATGCCAGAGTCAGGGAGGGGGGCATCCTTCACTTGCTCAAGGGCTCCATCAGTTTTTCACGTCTTTAGCAGATATCTGAATGCCCTCTTGATTCAAAGTCAGGGGACCCATTCAAGGCTACATGAGGTGTTTAAAAGGCAAACAGCCATCTAGCTGAAAATTCACACTATGTAATTGGTTACAGGCAGTTAGTTAGTGTGTTTGGGTCAATTTAAAGGAAACTTACCCAGCCTGCTACTGCAAATTTAAACCTTTAGTCATCACTCTTTTGTTGTTGATAATTTTTTGCTTTTATCATTTCTTTCACTGCACATAAGTTTTGAGATTCTCATCCTGTTTTTCCTCTGCCAGAGGATTCTTCAAGCTGTCCACTCTGATGGCTGTTCACAAATGCCAGGTTGTTACTGGACTGCCTTTTAATTATCCAATTTTTTGTCTAGCTCCAAATCAAGGTCCCTGGTTGTCTTCTATCACAACTGTGAAGCCTGCTTCCTGACTGTCATCTATGGTCATTTTGGTTCAAGCTTTTCACAATTCCTAGCTCACTTTAAACAAAGGAAGAAAATTAATGGAATTTTGAATTAGCCCACTCCTACTAATTAGCACTAACAGTGTGGTTGTCAACTGCTACATTTTTGTCAATCAGTAATGGTCTTGAAGAACCATCTGTAACTGGAAATCTGTCTCATTGTTTCCTTCAGGTAACAGTCTTTCTAGTACTTTAAAGAGATTTTTAAAAATGCAAAACTTCATTTTCCAGGACACTTCAAAGTAAACCTTTGAAATGAGAATCCTCAGGGGAAGAGCAATGATGTAGAGGAAAAATATCCAAGTGTTGGGGATACTAATCTGGTTCCCGCAGAGCAGGTCATTATATTTTGCATTATCTTCAGCCTCTATTACTTTTACTGAGTTTCTGACTGCTGTTTATGAGAGAAAAAAAAAAAAAAGTCAACAAATCAAGCAACTTCCAATTTTAAAAAACAAACTCAAACAAACCCAACAGCCAAACCAGAAAGTTGGAGGGAATAATTTCTCTCTTTGGTGCACTTACATGCAGCTGTGCTACTTGCAACTTAGTGTTTTTATCTTCCTCAAATGCTGTGGACAGGACACTGAACAAGTCAAGATACCTGTCATTATGGAACTCATGAGATATATTGCTGGCATTTCTAGCCTTACATATTTGGGAGTTCATTTATCTTCCTTTAGCAGTGTGTCACCATACTCTGAGCTGCAGCTATTGTGTGCACACGTGTTTTATGGTTGGCAGGGAGTTCTTTCCACTGCCTGAGCCCACCTTTCGACCTACCCAGTCCTTCAGTACAACTTTCAAGAACATGCTTAACTTTCTCAAGGTCATTACTTTATACTTAGGCAGCATCTGAATCAAGAGACAAGATTTGATATCATATCAGAAGAAGGAAGTTTTGTGTTACGTGTGATGTGGGGTTTTTTTAGTTTGCTTGGGTTTTTTTAAAATTCTTGTTTAGATTTGGCTTTTTAATATAGTTCTGATTATGTGAACTGAGCTCAGACATTTATTTTAAGTATTCATAGTTAACCTAATATATTACTAACTGTTTCATCTCCTTGTCTGAAGAATTCATTTTTATTTGTTTTATTTTAATGGATTTTTGGGGCATCTGATCTGAATACCTGAAGTACTGAAATGTAGTATTTGAAGTATTGGCAATAAAGTTAATAAACTGACCAGAAGAAGCCTCAGGAGATTTTCATTTCACAGACAGCTTAAGACATTCCTTAATTTAATTTAATTTCAGTGTAATCATCACCCAAGAGGCTTCCAGAAGCTGAGTTTAGTTTGAAGTTGTACAGTGTGGATGGGGAAAGAAGATGCATCTCTGTGGCACTGAATGGTTGATTGGTGTCAGAATAATGAAACTGATACCCCATATTCTTCTTTCAGATATGAACAGTTGTGCTTTTGTAAAAGAGCTGTTCTTTGCCAACCTATTGGGGGGGGAGGGTTTTACATAGAAAAATATTGCAGCATGAGAAATAATAACCCATGGCAGTGGGGTTGGAACTAGAGAATCTTTAGGGTTCTTTCCAACCCAAATATTCTGTGATTCTGTAAGTCAAATAACATTTATTATTTGGAACACACCTTTACCCTATCTTAGCTTCAGGCAACAGTGTGATATACAGAAGATTCCTCTTTTGATTTTCTTAGGAAATGAACAATTCTGGTGAAGTAGCACAGGACTTTATTAGCAATGTAGTCATGTACAGCTTTTTTTATTGTTTTCCCATTTCAATTATAACAAAAGCTTGCCTGTCTTCTAGATCAGACATACTTAGGATGTCAAACACATCATTTCCATCTTTAAAAAAGAAGTGCTGAAACTCATCAGAGTAGAATTATTTATAGACTGTTTGTGAAGTTTGTAAATATAAAGAGCATGTACCCTGAAGAAGAATTCTTAAAGATTTACTACCGAAATTTATTTAATCAAGAGCTTCTGAATGGAATGTGTATTTTAAGTGCAGCAAAAAGTTTTGATTACATTAATAGAATTTTGCAAAGAGCCAGGGAGAGGTTTAAAGAGAATTTCCCCAGTCCCCATTGTATAAATGTATATTTACCATTCATCACTAGTTGATATCGTGTTATGAGTTGAATAAATAGAGAATTTCTGGGCTAATAGAATGGGTTATCCAATTTCAATTCAAATTAGTTATGTTACTATCATACTGATTGGCACTAGGATTATCAAAGTGAGAAAAAACCCAGAAAGCTGGAACATTTTCGCATATGGAAAAGCAGGAAGAAAACGCAGTGGCATTGAGGGAGGAATTCCAGAAGGTCCAGTTATGAGTTAGAAGGTCATGTGAGTTGCAACATTACCTCTTTGGTAGCTGTTGTTCAGAGCTCCAGAAACCACCCAACAAATACTATGAAGGCCTTCAGGATTTACTGGAGGTGTGGTAACTGCCTGTCTGGTATTTATAGTTCTCTTTTTGGTATACCCCCCAACAGATTCTAGGCAAACATGGATTTGGAACGCTTGTTCTGTGCTGTATCTTCTGCCAAATTATTCACATTTCTGTCTCCATAGAGGAAGGGACTGTGGCCTCCCTGGGAAGGAGGGTTTGCCAGCCCTCACAGATCCCAACGGTGGCAAGTTTTATACAAAGAAAATAACTAATGAAGCACGGTGTAGCAAAGTAAATTTCTGGCTTCCAAATGGTGCTACAAAACCTTGTTTTCCTCTACTCAGTCTCTCTATGGGAGTTCCCATGAGGTTGCTAACATGCTTTGCTGTGCACCCTGAACATTTAAGTTCTACAGTAGGTATACATTCTGCATTTCAAACACTGGGCTATAAGCAGTTAAACAGAATTATTGCTTAAATTAATTACCTCTGTGATATCAGAACTATTGATATTAGACTATCAATATATCCATTGATTTCAGAAATGAGAAATATTTTCCCTGAATGTTTGTTGCAAAGATGAGTTGGGGTTTGGTTTTGTAGAAAATAGTCTTAAACTATGCCTGTTTTTATAAATAAACATGACAAATATTTTTCTGGACAACTCTGGCACCTCACTTAGACTATTAAAATATATCATACTAATGTCTTAGACAATAAGAAATTGAGAGTTGATTCTGGTGTTCTTGATACAAATTTTTGGCAATTCTGCCTGATGACAGGGTATACTCAGCAATTATAGCAAAAAACAGTGTTAGCACCATTCTACAGCAACTTAGTATTTTGTTCTGAGTGAATTAATAAACATATTTATGAAGCTGAGCTATGATTATGGTATAAGTTCTTATAAAAGCTGAATTGTGGATTCTACTGTGTTACATTAAGGTGCTGTAATTTTTTTGTATGTGTGTGGAATGGGTATCTTTGCAGTCTGACCTTTCAGACTAACATGATTCTCTATATATATTGCAATATTTGAATGCAATTTGTGGTAGTACGTTACTTACATAGTTGCTGAAACTTCAGGCCTTATTTATCCAGGCAAATGTTGTAATAGTTGTTTAAAGCAGTAGAAAACATGGCAGTCAGAGTCATTCTACTTTAGGCTAGTAAACATTCAAACTGTTGTCTTAGATTACATGTGGATAAAGAACTTCCATGATCAACTCATTTCCTAAGGAGGAAGAATTTGTTTACTTTAACATAAAATAGAGATTACATCCCTCCCCAAACCAAAACATCCTAGCAATTTTTGTACTTTAAAATTTCTGAAAGAACTGAATTGGTTCAGTTTTTCATGTGGTCTACCACTCCAAGTTGAGCTTAGGAATGAGTCTGACTGATGTATATTTATCAAAACTTACATTAGCAAAAAAAAGGTTGGAAGAAGAGAGAAGAGGGTAAATTCAAATAAAAAAGAAAATCTTTTTATTTAAGTAACAGCAATTATCAGAAATTCTGCTTGTGTTAATATTGTCTGAGCACATTATAAAGCATTTGTAATACCTAATGTTTCCCTGTCAAGTCAAAAAATATCAGGACTTTTATAATGAATATTAATATAGGAGACAGCTGTAAGTGAAGTAAATTATAGAGTCATATAAATTTAGTATTAACTGCTACAGCAAATAGTCTTTCACTGTAAATCAATTTCTTCTTCTAATGTTAATACAAAATTAGGCCACTTGGTAGTCATCTGAAAGTTGCTGAGCATTGATACGTCTTTTCAAGTACTTTGCTCATGTGTCTAACTAAATTAAACGTCATATTCAGGAAAATGAGTTTACAGTCTTTGCACTCATCGATTGTGCTGTTTCTGCACAGTTCCCAAATTCTGTTCACACATCAGAACACCTCTCTGCTGTTCAGCCATCTGTGACAATTCAGGCAAGATAAGGAATAACTACAAGAATTATCTCTCTACGTCAGAAATAAGATAAATTAATTTAATTTTTGGCTATTTTCATACAGGCTTTGAAAATGCTAGGCTTTGTTTGTTGTCTGTTTGCTTTTTTAATTAAAGGTTCTTTGCTTTTAAATGTCATTGTAAAAATATGCATATGGATTTGTGTTAGGATTTTTGCTTTGATCTCAATTTTGATGTGTGCTGTTTTGGATCAGGAAGTGAAAGAAAGACTTTGGCACATTAAGTATTGTGTGCGTTAAGCTGGGCTTCATAATTTTGCCAATATGTTGGTTTTGGTTTCGGTTTTTTTGGGAGTTGGTTGGTTTGGGGGGGCAGGGGTGTTCTGATTAGTATTAATTAGCCACTGACATCCAAACAACACCCTTACAGGAAAATTCTTTTCCAGGGTAATTGTGACTTTCTGTGTAGATATTATTTGGAACTTCTTTCCTTAGTACCAAAAAGTCATTCAGAATTTCAATAAGTACATATTAACTACAAAGATTCTTTCCAGTAAGATATAACAAAGCTAAAATCTCATTTTAGAGTCATTTAAGTTTAAAAACAAATTTATTTTTCTTACTTGCTTTTGATAGGTGATGACAGTCACACTTTTGTAGTATTTAGAGCAATTACTATATGGTTTTTTTGTTGTTGTCATTGTCATAGTGCTTTGATGGCTAATGATTCATCTTCTAAAATAAAAACAAAAATTATCAAATGTCTATTTAGAATAAGTGTCATTAATTAGCTTTAAATGGGTGTACTATTTTGATTCTATGTAGGGATATACCTGAATAGAAAAAAAATCTGTAAACTGTTTTTTAATTGAGCAAGTAGGGAGCAAAGGCATCATAGAATTTGATAATGTAATTCTGTCTAGTGACAGGTCTTTGACTTTTGAAGTGTGAAATTTAAGGACCTAAGTCTGAACTTAACCATTTTTAAAGCTTTTGTTCATCTTTCATCTCTATTTCAGAGACACCTCAGTTTTTAGCATTTAAGTTCCTCACATTGACGTGCCAGAATCACCTTTTCTCTTTCTTGTGTTTCACGGAATTAAACAATGAAGGATTCATCAGACCTCTTGTAATTGATGCTGATAGTATGCTATTACATTGCATCTGATATTAGCTTATGTAAGGATCCACATGTAACAGTCAAATAGCCTGCTTGGAAATAAGTTAATTACTGTTTATGACTGTGCAACTGTTTCAATTTATCCACAATGACAATCCCAGTAATGATTTTCAAGTTACTTACTTTTCAAAATTACTTTGGTCCATATACCGTTACCTTTCAAATACAAAATACATATTTCAAAGATGAGCAAAGCTTGAAAATATACTGGTTTTACAACAAGCTGCTGAATTTTTCAATTCTTCATGAATAGATAGATCTTCCATATTCAGGGACACAAAAATGGTTCTTCATTAAGGAAATAAAAGTGAGGTGAGGAAGCCATAAACATGGTTTACATTTTTCATGAAGTTATGCTTGTTAAGGAAATAGCTGTGCCTGAAGAGAATTGTTATTAAGAATAATATGTTGATTTCATAATATCTGTTTTAAGTAAGCTGAAAACCTTCATTAAAAATGTCCTATTCCTGTAGAAATTCTAACTGATTTCAGTGAAGTCAGGTTTTCATGTTTTTTACTGTGTTTTACTCAGATTTCTAGATTTTTGCATTTTAAAGGGAAGTTAAGTTAAAGGAATGAGAATTCATCCTTCAAGGTATGTAGTTATGGTTGTTGGAAATGTTGCTTTAGAATAATTTTCAAAGGGTTTTATAGAATAGAATGGAGAATAGCGAGAAGAGATATGTCAAGATTTTAACAGTGTCAGTGTGTGTCTGTTGTTTTTCTTACTGCTCTGAGGAATACTGAGCAAAAAAGTATTCAAAAAAATAGTTTAGTATTTTCTAGGTAAGATTCTACTTTTTCCCACCTTTTTTTTTTCCAACACTATTCAAGAGTAAAACTGTTGTTTACAGGAGATTCATGAGCTTCACTAGCAATGCAGGAAAGTATCATCAGATCTTCTGGATGTTTTCGAAGTACAGTATATTTCATTTACTGTATGTGTCCTGTGAAGTAAATAATTTCTGTTAAAACGCTCTTTGCCCAGCATGTCATCTGGTACTCAGTGAATTTTCACTGAAAGTAATTTTACTGGCCCTTTAAATCATAAGAATTGATAATGCTATTTGTCTCCAAATGGAGCTTATAGTTCCAGGAGAGATACACTTGTATGTATAAGCTTCCTAAATAGTAACTATAAATGGGATTTTATGCTTTGAGGAAGGAAGGGCAGGAGGAAGGAAGGGAGGAGGAAGGAAGGGCAAAAAATGGTCAAGTGACAGCAGTTGATGTCTTGGTATCTAAGGTGCACTGCAATTTACATGTTTAGTGCTCCATTCAATCCATGTAGCAATTCAGTTTTCACCTTTCCCAGAACAAATGAAGGAAGGGAAAAAAATAATACACAAATAAGTTAAATAAATCTCATACTTGGATTTGAATTCATCTCACCCAGTATGAGACTATTTGAGTTTCCTTTATGGAAACACTTTTTGTAGTCAATTGAATAAAATCATCTCTTCTAGAGAGTGTTTGATATCACTGTAATATAATTCCCCGAAAGATGTCACATAAATCTGCTATCTCTTTCCAGATCCTAAGGGAGAATATTCAGGTGTAGGCATTTGATGGTGGACAATGTGTTCATGGACAACATACCCAGTTGTGGCTTTTGTTGTTGTGGGTTTTTTTTTTAGTCAGCTGCCTTTGTTTGTTTTTTTTTCTTTTATTTTTTAACTTCAATGAACATTAATTGAAACACTCTTTCATCTGTTAGTTTAAATAAACCCTACACTATTAATGTAGCTTTAATAAACTTTACTTTAGTCTGAGATATGAATGAGAACCAAATTTGAGCTTTTATCTTTGTGATTTTTGCCTCTTTCTTGTTCCTGAAATACATAATTCATTTCAGGTGTCTACACTCTCTACCTTCCTAGGTTTGGTGATGAACCATGCTGATTTTGGAGTGCCCGCCAAGACACCAACTTCAGGGTCTGCTATCCCTCTCATGCTTCACAGCTGTTACAGGCTATTTTCAGCTTATTATCTAGTATATTTTACTGTAAAATATTTTCTAAGCATGTTTTATTAACGCTGGGTGGGCTAATGCTTGCCCTAAGTGAATCACCAAACAAATTAGTCCTTACCTGACCTCTTTTTTTTTTCAGACTAGAGATAGTAAAAGTAATGTAATGGCCATGTTTTAATAGTGTATTTCCCATCTGCCCTCTCAGTGCTTCTGAGAGACCAATGTGAAGCATCTGTTTCCCTCCCAAGCTCCTTGTATACATATGCAACCTTTTCATCTATTATCTTTCAGTTGACATAAGCAGTACAGGGAGCTCCCAGCTAAGCCAAGAGCAACAGTTTTTCTTGCAGACTCTGTAGAAGAGTAATCTCTGAATAGCTGCAGGAACTTTCATATTCTTAATCTTATTCATAATGTTCCTGTTTACCATTTGGTGGCTTAAAATATTATAAGTAGAAAGCTTTAATTTTGTATTGGTTAAGAACTTTAACTGCTTAGGGCCAAGAAGGTGTTTATGATTTTTACTACACATCTTTTTATAAGAAAAAATATCACAGAAGAATGAGAGAAAAGCATGTAGGTAAAATGTACAGCTTGCTTTTAAGTCTCTGTATTTAGTTTGTCCCTTTGAGTGTGCATGCATAAAAATGAAGGTGGCAATTCCCTGAGAACTCCCATTAGCTTATTTGACTTAATGAAAAATTATTTGTGCACTAGTTTGGTTTGGGTTTTTTTTCATCAGAAATTATTGATTTACTTCAGTGATAGTGGAATTATTCTGAACAAAGTGCTCTCAGGGGAATGACTGTGAATTTCATTCAGATGAGGGTTGCTTCCTTACAAACAGCAACAAAATGAGAAACCTCTACTGACTTCTGTGGTACTGTTGTTCTAAAATAGGTTAGTTCACTCTGATCCAAGCTAGGACTTTTGCTGTTACAAATGTATTCTTCAGTGCTGTCCTAGTTGCTGCTTACAGGCTTGATACTAATCAAATCAGTTGACTGGTGTTTCTGACTATTATCAATGTAGTCTTAACAAACATGTTTATTTTATCCTGTATAAGTTTTCAAGACCATAAGCTGTTCCATGTTTCACCAAAGTCATTCCAGAAACAAGGGTGCTCCATTTAAATATTCTGTAATCCAATACAGCAAGCAAAGCTATTTTAGAAAATATCATGAGAAATCAAATAATAAATAGAAAATTATGAGAGGTCCTTAAAAAATGAAAATTTTGATGCAGGTCTTAATTTTCATTGTACTGACATAAAACTGTTTTCCATAGGGTGGTAACTGAGATGTCATATTTACATTTTATCCTAAGAACAGAGCAAGGCTGCAGTATCTCATACAGTCCTGCCTGCCAGCTCCCATCAAATACTGAGTTTTCCATAGGTCATTACTGTAAATTACCAGAGTTTTACCTAAGAGGTTCCACAAGCTTAACTGTGTGGGCTAAGAAAAACAACAAACTGTTGTTTGTTGACATATTAATGAAATTAATACTGGTTTCTGCCCCATTTCTGTCTCTTTTGTTCCTTTTGCAGGGAAATGTTTTGGCCATGATTTCCTTAGCTAAAATATAGAAACTTCTGAATATCTCCTTACTTAAATTCCGAAATCATCCTGTGTTTATGTGTTCAGATACAAGAAGGCTGCCATTAATACTATCCAGATGAATAATTTATATGCACAGTAAGTGTAAAGGAACAAAGAAAATGAAACAGGTATAGAAATAGAAATTTATCCATTTCACCTCTCACCTGTCTGAAGACATACAGAAGTGGAAATGTCAACACTTTAACAAATACGGTTTTTACTCCAATTTTGTTGTTCTGGAGTCCTCTAAAGGAAAGAAAAGTATCTACCATTCATGTGTAGCTTTTTTCAGTTTGTTTTTCTCCTCAAGATGCATTAACATGATATCATTTTCATTCAATTTGAAGTTTATTTCATCTAACTGTGTATATTGGCTTTAACATTCTAAACTATTAGTATTCATTCAAAGAACACCAGAATTTTAAATGTCATCAGTAATGGCTGGTTATGACATTCATAATGATATTTTCCTAAAATGGCCAAAAAAGACTTGACAAATTGAATGCATTCTCTGCGTGCATTTGGATGTGGTAAATATAGCAGTTAGAATATGGTCGAGTGATGATTCAGCTTCGATCTCCTAGACAAAGGAGAAAGAGTATTCCTAGCAAGTGCTAATTGATTATTCTTCTCTCTCTATGACTTTCATGCTGAAAGTTTCCTGGTGGACTGTGTAAATATTGCTAAGGATGAGTTATTTCCAGAACTATTCTACCAGGACTAAAGAGTCTGAGGGGAAAATTAACCATGTAGATTTAAGGCCATTGGAGGAAAATTCTTCTGATATTAATTAAATCTCTTGATGTTTAAACTTCTGTGGTGAAAAAGGCGCAAACAGAACCAACAGCAGTTCTTGGTAGGTCTCTAGTCATTTAGATGATTATGCATTAAAGATCAATAGAGAGTATGAAAATATATATTTTGTAGAGAGGTTATCCAGGAAAGTTCTAATGACACACCATCTGGAGAGGAAGAAAAACCACAAACCAAACCAACCCAAAGCAACTCTACTAGGAGCAGGTTTTTTTGCCAAAGGGAAACATGGTAAAAGATATTAAACTGCCAATTGAAATTTGTGGTTTCACATCTCTTAAGCATCTCACTTGACACTGTCTGTCTGAAGAATGAGATTCCTTAAAAAAAAAGAAAAATAAAAAAAAGAAGTTATTTTTCTCTTTGATTAAATACTCATGTAGAGGACCTAGAACATCTGCTCTTCTTCTAAGAACTACAGACAAATAAATCACTGCATTCTGAATCTAAATCTGCACAAAAAAATAGAAATTCTTGAACAGAGGTGCACTTAGTAAAACTGAATTCTAGATTTTGCCTCTTTTGTAATAACTACTTGTCTCTAGAAGTCAGAATTCTGGACTGTATTTTACACCATATCTGTTGATTCTGTGGTCACTACTATCTCCAAAGGTGCCTTGTTTAAAAGTGAGTATTTATTTCACTGGCATACCAGGAGCACCAGTCCTTGTTAGATGCTTTTTAGTGAACACTGCAGATTTAGAAGTTATTGGCAGCATGTTGTCTCTTAAACTGACAAGTCATGGAGAGCAAAGGCCCTAAAAGAGTAAAAATCTGATGTCCTTTTTCATTTTCCATCGAGTAATTTTACTTGATAGTCTTAATGTGACTACATACCACACATGGTGTAGAGCCCAAAGAGCAAGTCAACAGGTCTTGATAATTAGTTTTGAAAGAGACAAATCATTAAAAAGGAGTAGTATGGGTTCCTGTAATTTATCAGCAGCTGAAAGAAGTGAGCCAGCAGCAAAAGGGAAACATTTATTCAGGACCATATTTCAGTCCTTTGTCTGAGCAGCAGTAGTTCTGCTCTTCCACTTTCTCTTTTCCATTTTATCTGAACACATGATATTGCTTATGGTTTTATATGCATCATGGTAGCACTATTAGCTATATGTAGGCTATTGAAAATCCTTTTTGGAGAAGGCTACTAATGTTGATGGCTACTGTTGATCCATTTGTCTTACTTATCTACTTTTAAAGAGGGTCTGTGAACATTGCTTCTCTCTCCTACTTTTAAAGGCGGTTTTGGTCAGAGGTGTCAAAGAAAGGCTACAGGAGACATTCCTATCTGAGGTTTGTTTTTTTTTTTTTTGCTGTGCTCTCATGCACCTTTGTTACACCCTATCCCCCTTTTGCATTCTCTGCTGCAGCTCTTACTGCTGTCATGCCCTATTCTTGTCCTCAACTTGTCAGTCACAGATCTCTTCAGACTGCAGCAAATATCAACTCTGTACAGTTAAAAATGAAATTTTAGAAATCTAAGTAGATAAAATTTGAAAAAATATTTATAAGAGATAAACTGAAATCCAGTATAGTTTTCTATAAGCCTCAAGAAGCCTGTATCCAGATGGAAAATTAGAGTTACATCTTTTAATTTAATTTTATTTGGTGAATGGTGTCTTACTAGTTTTGACAACTCCTGGTTTCATATTTATGTTTCCAATAAAATCAAAATAAGAATGAAATTATCCTCATTTATGGTTATGAAGAAGAAAGTAATTATACCAATGCAAGAAGGATGTATTTTTTAATATTATATTTCCTTTTTGATAAATAACATCTAGGGTTTTGTGATTTACCCTGTGCTTTCATGAAAACACAGGTACATCATTCAGCCTAACATTAGGTAGTGTTTGTCATTCATGATTTTTCAGCTTTTATGATTAAACTAAACAAATAATTGGAATGAAGCTTTGTATCATGGAATGAATTTATTCTAATAAGCATTGCCAGTGTCTTGCACAATAGCTTTTTAAAGTACCAGAATTTTCATTCCCCAAATGAAATAGGCTTATTTATGTTTCAAATGTCATTGTCATCAAAATTAAATCCCATACCATCTTTGAAGACTAATCTTCAATCATTTCTGTGTTCTTCCTCTGCCTTTTAAGTGCAAAATTACATAATTGGCTATACTTTGGGGAAAAAAAAAAAAAAAAAAAACCAGCAAAAAAACCACCAACTTGTTCCCTGAGCCTTCATTGCATTGATTGATTGAGCTCATTGCATCTATGTTTGCCCAAACGTTAGGTCACTTATAGAGCCTAAAATAATATTTAGGAGCATGAGGGAACCTGCTCTAAGAAGATGCTTGTTAGCTTTGTTGTACACCAAAATAATAACTTTTTGGTTTTCACCGTGAAGTAACATGCAAATAAAACAAAACAAGTAGTTATGGACAGCCCTATAAAAAAAAAAAAAACACAAAAACCAAAAAACTTCCTTTAAAAAAAAAAGTCAGGCTTTAATATAGAAGAATTAAACTTAATATTTACAAATCATTTGATTATGAAACTTTAGTGGGAAAATTTAATCTGTATCTTCAAGCAGGTCATTGTGAAAGAGTGGAGCAGTAGATTTAGGATAGTGAGGGTATGCACCAACAGACACGTCCTGTCAAACACAGATGAGTAATATCTGCATGTGACAGTAAACAATCAAGGAATCAAGCTCAGTATTGCACATAAGTGAAGATAAAAAAGCAAACAAAACACTGTTAGTGTAAAAGAGGAGGATAGAGTGCAGTGCAGGAAAAATTACTTATATGCTCCAAGGGGCTTTTCAGATTGTGTTTGGACAGCTGTATGCAATTTTGAGCACATGTATAATCGGAGGCCTTAAAAAGACAGAGAGATTTAAAAGGTTCGCAAAAAGCCAAACTAGGATGACTCATGTTCAGAGGAGTCACATATGCAGAAAACCTGGTGAAACTAAGACTAAACTAAGAAAGCTGTTTCTGCAAACTTATTTTTCAGGTTTCTAAGGTGCTGTATGTGGTGAGAATGAATGCACATCAAACCTTGCAAGAGGGTTGTGGTAAAAGGGCTAGATACCAGATGATGAGTGTTGAAATGTAAAGCCTGGTCATCTAATACCATCAGATTATAAATAGGGGTAAATATGGCTTGATTTGGTTTCTAAGTTACTTCATGCAGAATATTTCAACTACAAATCTGCATGAATTATTTTTATTTTTGCCTTAAATGGTCTGAAAAAAAACTGGTTTGTAAAACACCTCAGAACTTGTGCAACTCTTTTTTATATAAGTATATAAATATCTTATCTGTGTATGTATATAAATATCTTATTTATGCTTTCCATAAAAAGCTAAAGACTGATTGAGATGATCATCATCTTTCAGTGGGTTAAGCATGGGCTGTTCACACAGTCAGACAGAGTCACCATTGTGACAAGCTTATAGAAAATACAGGCTGGATTGCAATTTTATGCAGGTACAGCTGTATATTTAACAGATGTGGATGGGAGACAGTGTTGAGTTGATGTAGCTAATTTCCTCCAGGAAACATGGATGGGGTCTAGGGACCCAAGCTGCTATCCTCAAAGGGACTGTGAGGTGGAAGCCTCACACTTCAGCTGGGGAGCTAAAGTTACCAGTTTTGGCTGACCTGTTGGGGTGAGGCTTGCTCTGAGCATGTTCCTCTGAACAGACTCTCAGAATGAGTGTTTTGGGATGGAAATGGATTGTAGGCAACCCCAACTTGGCATGTGCAATACCTGGACTTCCTTTACCTAAATAGTTTTAGCAATCAAATTCAACTCTGTCAAGTCAGAAAAAGTTACGATTTTTCTTATGTGCTTGCTTTCATGCCCAAACTGCAGCTGAGTTACCATTTCAGTGGTCAGACCCCACTGATGTGTCATTTTATACTCCTTATTCTCACCATTTCCTCAGGACCATCCATGGTATGAAATCAGGGAATGCATACAGAGACAGGAACTCAAGGAACAAGTCTGTTCTGGAATCAGATGGATATCCAGTGACTCTGTTATTGTTCAGTATTTACAATCCAATTAAATTTTACTGAGTTGATGGGAAATGCCCTTACATAACAGCCATAGGTGAAATAAGATGTAAGGGAATAAGCAGTGAATGTAGGGAAGACTTCTTCCATTGTTGGTTAGTCTTTAGTTAGTATATTGACATGCAAGAGATTTTCCTATTCCAGACAATGTCATTCTTGTTTCTGTAGCTGACAATAATCACCTTTCCTTGCTCCTTGCAAGTTCTCTATTTCTCTTATGCATCCTGGCATTATAACATTCTGCCAATGCCTCATTTCTCTTTGGGATTAGACTGGTTTAAAAACCACCCTGCTTCTGGAGACTGTCCTGTTTAATAGAATTTTGTTGCCTTGCTGATGGTGTCACATAGGATTATTTGCTCTGTTTTCTCTATGTGATCCTAAATTAAAACACTGTGTTAAAGACTAAAACAATTTCTGTCCATCTCTGTCAAGTTTAAAGCTACAGTCTTGAGTTTTAGCAAGTTGGGAGCTTTTTGAGTTTGGCTTGTTGGAGTTTTTTATTTTATTTGAACAATGTTTTTGAATATTTGTGCAGACAAATATTTTTCTTTATAGAACTGGCTGTACTTCAGGGGACCAGGGGTAAAAATGGTGGGGTAGACCTAAGACTGGTTTGAAAAAGGTTTTAAAAGTACGTGTTTGATGTGTTAAAAACTATTGTCTAACAATTTAGCTAGTTTTGAAGCAAAAGCTGTGTCTGCTTTTGAACAGCTTTGAGCATAAACCAGCATGATTTCCATTCCAAAATGTTGATGGTAATAGATATTTTGTTTAGTTTTGATTTGGTATTTTTATTTGGTTTCACTTTCAACCTGAAGGTGTCAGCTACTTCTGAAGACAGAACATTGACCTAGGTGGACCACTGGTTCCTTTCAAGTGGTATGAAATTCCTGCTTATACCACTGTAGTGATGTAAGGATGGTTTTTTTGAAAGCATTATTGCTTGACTGTCCTGCCTTTTAGACTGGTTTATTTTTTTTTGTTTGTTTTTTGTTTTTTTTTTTTTTGTTTTTTTTTTTTTTTTTTTTTTTTTTGGTGGAGAAATTTCATCATTTCACATTTGAAAGAACAGAATTAAATATCTCTGGCTGTGGTTCTTTGGGATGTATTTTGCCAAACCATTGCTCTTTGGAGATCTGAAGAGGTTTGAATGGTATGCAGTGATCTGGATGAGAGAGATAAGCAGAGAGACAAAGGGATAAGACAATCAAAAGTGCAGGGAGAATGTCTGGTTTTTAAATTTATTAGAAGGGCCCTATTCATGTCTTTATCTTGTCTGGAAAACCAGCAAAATGCTTAAATTACAGGAGTGTCCTTTCTCTGCAAACTTTATTGCAATTAGCTTACAAGTTTTCTCAGAACCCATTTCCTGTTTATTTCAGACTCACTATATTTATTGCTTAATAAGAAGGTCATATGAGCCATGGAATTTTTAATTTCAATATTGATCTAATTTGAATGTGTAGAACAGCCCAGCTCTTAGTTCCTGAATTCCAGGAAAAGTATTTGGAAACTCAGTCATACAATGCAATCAGAGTATTAAAAAGTCTATTTTTATTTCTAATCTTGTTGCATGACTTTTTCATTAACTTTATACTCTTGCACATTTATATGCTTGAGTCTACATATTTTAATATCTACTGGGCAAATGTAATTTACTATTTCCTCTTATTTTATAAACATTTTTCTGACTGTTTTCTGACAGTTCAAGTAAAAGCCTACATTAAAGAGAAGTCATTAACTATCTGTGATGAAGCTGATGTTTCTCAGTGTAAAGTTTTGCTAAGCACATAATTTTATTCAAGTTTTAATCAGAAACTAAAAATCTGTGAAATAACTAGACTTAAGGAAGACACAGTTATCCATCAGAAAATGGCTTTGCTGTAGTTGTTTCAGTGCTTTCAAAATAATCAAATTGTACTAAGACTGGGGGGAATAAATATGTTTCAGCCCCACAGTAATTTTTAACCACAGTGATCTAATAAGCATATCAAGAAGAAGTTGCCAGCAGTGAATTGTATAAGTGTCTTCAAAACCCCAGTAATTTAGCAGTCAAAAAATGTTTAAAACACCATTTTTATAGGGTGATCATGATTAGAAAATAAGGGATGGCTTTGAAGAATTATAAATGTCAAGTTGTGGATATCAAAGACAAAAAGAAAATGAAAATTTAATGAGTATTTAAGAGATGTTCATTAGGCCTCTCTCCTGTCCAACAAGACATGTTAGGGAGTGCTGTTTCTCTCATCTGAAAACAAATGTGATTAAATTCTCACCTGTGCCCCTCAGTGAAATGTGACTTAGCAGAGGGCTGGTGCTGAGCAGCACTGGTGGCTCTGCAGCACTGCAGTTGCCCTTCCTCCCAGACAGCTCAGCCATCACAGTCCTTAATATCTGTAGGGGGGCTCTTCTCCATTTAGAAAAATGCGCTGTGATATCAGTGCTGCGCGGCAGACCTGCTACCTGCTGTAAGCATTTGCATGTTTCTTATGGACAACATGCCAAAAAGGATTCATTTTTACATTAATAGCCAAATTGTTTAGACTGCCAAAGGACTCATTTGCCATAGCAAGGTAACTCCTAAGTAGTTCAGCCAGCCAGACACCTTACAGAATGATATTCTGTAGGAATTCATCAAGAAAGGGTTTAGGTGCTGACCACTTTGCTCCCTTCCTCTTTGCACTCCGTCAATATTGACATTACCTTTCATTTGCTCAGTTTGGGTAAAGAGCAAATTTCACATACATAAAGTAAATCTTCAACCATGTGTAAAATGAAGGAGCAGCATGTATCTCAGTTGTTTTAATTTTGCAGGCAACGGGGCTGTTTGCCAGCAGAGCTGTGCAGTGTGTGTCCAGCAAATTAGAATGCATAAAAATATGTCTTCCCCAGAGATGTCTGAAGGCTGTCTGCGCTTAGAGCAGATTTTTTGGTTGTGGGAAAGAAATAATATAGTAGACATGATTTTGACAAAATGATAGGTGACTGCACAGTGAAAAGTTCATGGGAATTAATGCCAAGTCTTCTGTAAAATCATCTAATAACAGAATTGAGGTAAAACATTCTGTTCAGTGTGCTTCTCCTACTATTTCAGACTCTCAAAAGTGCTGATACAGGATTTAATTATCTATATACAGATGTACAGAGTATAATTCTTATTTTATTTCAAAATTGGTTTTATTTTAATTTACCTATATACTTGTAATACGCTCAGTGTGATCCTTCCTTGCAGCAAAATAAAATAAATATTTGAATAATATTATTTCCATTAAAAATTTATACTCTTTAACATTATTTTTATCTATTTGTATTATTATTTCTCACCTCAGACCCCAAAAATCTAATGATCTCATGAAAAAATGTCATGGAACTTAAACTCCAGACTGATCCTCCTGCTGTGATGCACCTCCCACTGGGAATATGAGATAACTAGAATTAGAACCGTGTAAATCTTTCAGGCAACACGGGTTACCTCAGAAAGTTTAAAATATAGTTTGGATTTGATATGCTTGTTGAGACAGTCTCATTTTAGTCTAGGAAAGATATTGTAGTCACTTTACACTGAAGAGATGGTGCTTTGTTTTAAAATGACAGGAACAGTTCTGCAATATTATTTATACTATAGGAACGGGTATAGTACGGACAGGTAATAAGAACAACTACTCCATTCCACAGGCTTCAGCTAAAAACTGCCAGATTTTTCAGAAATGTATTTTTCATAAAAAATTACTTTGTTTCATGGAAATCTTTGGTTTTACATCAGTTTATATTGGTTTATATTTCTATCACTCGTGGTAGCATGTAAGGCATATATATAAACTGTGTTACCTTCTGTGTTTCTGCTTCCTTGGTCATGATTGATTGCTGGAAAGTACAATGTTCAATCAAACACTTCCAGGCTAAGAATATGCCTACATTATGTAGGCCAGATTAACATTTTGATTCCTATATCCACCATCAAAAGCCTCGGCCCAGCAAGCCAGACTGTAACACTTATGTAGGAGTTAAATGCACTGTTTATTTTAAACTGAGCCAATTTGGTTTTTAAGACCCACTGACAGTTCTTGCAGTTCAGTGTAATATCTGACCACTCTCTCTGTCAAAAGTGCATGGGCTTAATTAATGTGTTTACATCTCTGTGAGTGATTGAAATACCCATGTATGGATAACGTGGGCAGAGTAACATCACACACAACGCTGAGTCTAGATGAGAGTGGCATTTTCATATTAGAGTTAGCTTGGTCAGTTCATGCAAGCAGTAATATAGTTAGCAATGAAACATTGTTAGCTGCTTCTGAAGTTAAAATTGTTTTGCCAGAAGATGTAAGTAACTGGTGAATCCTGCTGGTATAAAAGAAAAGATGCCATCCTCATCAAACCCCATTGTCTGCACTAAAAGCACGCACTCCAAGTATGTATTTGGCATGTTCTTTATTAATAGTGTGCTCTAAATCTCTTTAATGCTGATTAGTTTATGCTCTCTTGTCCAGATGTTTGTAAGACCATAATGAACCTCGAAGTATGATTTATGTAAATGTATTGGACTGAAAAGACTACTCTTCATGGAACTTTAGAATATATTCAATAAGAAGTGAGTCAACATGTGCAAGTCGTTATTTCTAGAGCTCTCAAGTGATCCATGAAATCCCTTCACTGGATTTGTAGAAGCATGGTCACTGTCTTAAGACTTGTAGTCTGTAGAGAAAAACTTGACAGCTGTTATCCATTAAAGTGGAAGTGGAGAAGGCATCTGGAGCTCCACGCATGATAAGGGGTAAAGATTTCAGTTGGACAACACTCTTGAAAAGGATACTCAAATATTGGCTTCCAAGGGGCAGGAACAAACCCCTGCACCAAACCCAGTTTGACATAAATAGCAAGACTTCTTTGAAAACTTCTTGTGCATTTTTCTTGCTTTCTACTTTTTTTTTAAAGATTTAGTGGCATCCATCCATAAGTGTGACAAAAATCATCCTATGAGACAAGAAAACATTCTGTAAGATCATGTACAATATACAGTCCTATATTAGTAAATTTTAACTGGAATTTTTTGGGGGTGTTCTAGTCACTTTAGCATAACTTCTAATCCTTCCTTTTCCAAGATAAACATAATTTATTTGCTAAATTAAAAGACCTCCTGAATATCCTTGTCAGAATGATACTGTGAGTCTTACTCAAATATATGTTCTTTGCATTCACTAAAATACTATTTCAGTATTTTGATAATCCTTACTTCGGTAAATTTCCTGTACTCCTTATACTTAAGTAGATTTGATTTTCACCTAATTTCAAAATGGAATAGCATAAATAAAGGAATAGGCATTTCTCTGGATTGCCAAATTCTATCTCTATGACTAAATTCACAAAATTTGTCAGCAGCTTTCACTTCTTAAAATAACTATGAATTGTAATTATGTGCATAATTTCATCTTTGCAGTTTTCTGCAATTAAGATGCTATTTAAATATTTTTCATCTCACTCCAAAATGCTTTTTTTTTTTTTTTTTTTACTCATCAGGGAGTAAAATTCTCTATTTTGCTGCATTAAATCTATGTCAATAAGTCCACTAGGTTGCTTCTTGGGTAACAAAGGACTAAGTTTTTCCCTTTTCTAAACAAACTAAAATCAATGCTTGAGAGAAGAGCTTGTGATTAAGCCAAATTTCCTGCCTCAATAGAATAATTGATGTATTCAGTAAGGAAGAAGTACAAACTCAAGGAAAATTTTTTCAGAGAGTTGCTACCGTCAAAGAACTTCTGTTTTTTTTAATGATCCATTAATGACTGTTTTTTATTTGAGCTTCAGCCACCTGAGAAGTGTATCTATAGACCATTAAACCACTAGTGATTTTTTTCTCTTTTTGGCACTCATGCAGGACAGAAGTTTTAAAAACTGTGAGAGACTGATTTCAAATTCCCCTTACAGCACTTGTTATTTTGCAGAAAATGTTATGCTCAGTTATTGCTTGAAACACCTGTTATTTTGTCTCTATAAGTCATTTAAATTATAAACTGAGAGCTTAATTTAAAGACAAAAAAATAGGTGTTCCAAAATGGTGGCATATTTGTGTGTGAATTTTCAAGGAGACATGTACCTTATTTTGTGAAAGCAAATTATCATGCTGTACCTGATATTCAGTGTCAAATACCTCCAACTTCTTTATATGATACCTGAAAATTCTTTAAAGAAAAATTTATATTCAGAGGTAAAGGTTGTTAATGATATTGATATCTTCTTGGTCAAGCAAATCATTCTGACATTACATGAAATATGTGTTTATATAGGATCATCCAAAAATATAGTCACTATTGTGTCAATAATCAAAAAAGAAGTGAAAATGTGATTTAAGATAGCTTTTGTGTTTGAAACACACAAACATACATAAAAGGTTTGGGGGAGGATTTTTATTTTTTTCTGTTAATGGCAATGTTAATGTTTTCTCAAAGGGGAGTTCCTGTATTTTACATTTTTCTGTGGACAAAATAGCAGCATTTTCGATTCTGCTGCTGCGATATTCCTTCCCTGAACAGTGAAGATAAACATGTGATGCAAATATCTCCTGTTATACAAATGTATGTATTTAAGTCTGTGATCAAAAGTATTCCATCAAAAATAGAAAATTGTTCGTCAGTCTTTGTTTTCTGCCCTGTTGAATGCTTACAGCCCTAGGCTTCTGTGAAGATTGCTTTCTAGCAAATTCCTTTGTCTCATTCTATGCCATTTTGGTGTTGGCGTTTTTTACTTCTGTTCTTGAAGCAGCTGTCTCTTCATATGTGCTAGATAACCCTCATATCCTGTGCTTCTTAAAATCTCTTCATAAAGCCTGCTTCTCTTAAATAGCCTTCCAGATTTTTTCCTCTGTACTCCTCACAACACACCTACTTCCACATTTTCTAAATATTCTCAGATGGCAGCATAAATCCTACAAAGGCTTGTAAACAAGCTTGGCAATATAGACTAAGTTGTGTGAATTAAGGTTAAACCTGTTAGAGCAGCAGTTCCTTTCTCCATGATGCTGCAGACATACATTCATGTGGAGTGTCAGTATTTTAATAATTCCAATTGTATCGTGCATACATGCAAGGAAAGTCTTTGAATAAAAAGGCTGTCTTGGCTTAGCTTTAGATGTGTCTATGCAGACCTCATACAAGTTATGTATAGGTACACAATCACAGAACCCAGATTTTATGCTTCAACCATGAGAAACCCCTTTTGCCCACCAACTCTCAATAGCCAAAAAAAAAAAAAGAAAAAAAAAATAGGTTTGATGCAATTTTGTCAAGAAACTCGAAGTCCATGAAGTCCAGTGAGTATGTCCCTTTAAATGAGCAAGGAGATCCCTCTGTTATCAAGAGCTGTAGTGACTCACTGCTGCTGGAGTACTGGGAAGAAAAAAACAATGAAATCACTTTGTTCAACACCTGGTGCAGAAAGAGGCTGATGTTGCAAACTTAACTATTAACCATCTTTTGTTTACAGTTAAAATATCATATCAATACTTCAGTCTAAAAAATCAGGATATAAATATGGATATTACTACTACTGCTATTATGGCAGTTTGAGATCATTTCCTAAATGTGCTTGGCAGGTTAGGGGTATTCAAATATAAAAGAGTTAATTCTTGCTGTCATGTATATGGATAGGACTGCTCAAAGTAAAACAGCAAGTTAGAGAGGAAACCTGGCAAGCAAATCCATTAATATAAAACCAGACTAAAATATATTTGTTGTTTAAAATAACAGCAAATGCTATTTTCTTCATGCAGGTAAACAATTTAATATTTCAGAGGGTAGGCAGTGAGGTGTGACCTTGACAGACAGATTCACAAATGGAGCTGCTGTACAAAATTTGCTATCACCTTTTTTTACAGGGGTTTTAGCATCAACAGAGTACATGTTCAAAATGCTAAGAGTGGAGGTGAAAATCACTGCCAGTTGTTCAAAACTGTCTTCCTTGGACAACAAACTGCACTGAGGAGGCAATAAAATTTTTTTGGTAATATTAAGGCAGTAAGGTGTGTGTGCATGCACGTCTGTGTTTAACTGTGTATAAAATAATGCAGCATCCTAGACTGTGCAGCTGGAGTGGGCATTCTTAAAACAAATGGCTTGATGATAAGGACCAATAGAGCTCTTTTTCATAGGCATTTACTAAAGTGAATTTGTAGCTAATCAATTTTTCTGTGAACTTCTCTGAAAGATTTATGTTCAGAACTCATAGTAGTAATTGCAAACCAAACCTGAGGCTTTTCACCTTGAATTTTATAGAATTGATTTCGTCTGGCATATTTGGATTTCAATTCAGTCACATTTAAAGGGAGAGGGAGAACAAACAGAGAAAATGATGAATGATTTTCAGCTTTGAATCACCTCTTAGAGCAATGGTACCCAAGAAAAACATACTTGTTTAAGTGATTTAAGAGTGATTACGTGATCTTCTTTTCTTATTGTGTAGGTGAAAAAATCTTTGACCCAAAGCATCCCTTGTATTCCTATAATTCTATTATTGCAGAAGTCTGTTCCAAATATGTAAGAGACCTCATGTATAGCTGCCATAACTGATGAAAATAGTTTCCAGACTATCTCTTTGACTGTCTAGACATTCTGATCTGGAGTAGATGTTGCATTAAAACCCATCACTTTTGGCTGAAATTCTGTAAGTACAATTTACGAAATTTTATTATGATTACCTGATCTACAGTAATGAAAGACTTTTCATAAAAATATTCATATTGCTCATGCAAGCCAATTTGTGTTCCATGCATGAAAAGTGATAAAATTATTTCCAAAACAGGTAAGTATATTGCACAGTAATTAATGAATTTGTAAGATATCTGCACAATAAATTGACCTGCTGGCTTTCCAGTTTGATATTCCAAATACAAAGTTGTCTATGTCATACATGAATCAGTGGTTTATGCAACCCAGTACATGCAACATCAGTCTAGAATTTTCCTCCATTCCCTTTTTCCTCGAGGAGAGGCAGTTGGTATTAAAGGATCATCTGTGCCTGAAGCTCAAGCTGGTTGGCCATTGGTCCCAACAGAACCCTTGTGTAAACAGCATGAACAGACACATGGACAAAAAAGTGCAAGTCTGGAATTCAGGGTAAATTGAGTGAGAATTTTGCAAATTTGACAAGTGATTTAACAGCAGCTGCTGATACTGGTGGTACAAGCCAGTGCAGTGCAAGACTTTGGTCATAAAGCAGCAGCCTCTGAATTACTGTGAGCTGTTAGACTGGGGAAAGAGAATCTGAAAGGAAAAAGCATTGAAGGCAATAAAGTTCAAAGGGGAAAGAAGCAGTGTATATCTAGACAAGATTAATAGAATTATTTTAAAGGCTGAGTAGATAAACTGCTGTGCTAAATATGTTCCCAGTTTATAAGAGCATTGCTGAGATATTTTTCATGATTTCCAAACTCTTTTGATGTACTGTATCTTTTGCAAATGTTACCTCTTGGAAGCTTGAAACAGCAAAAAAAGTATTTACCATTTGTTCCCCTTCATCATGTATGCAGATTGGTTTTTTATTGTCTGGGTGCTGGCATTATTTCTTTTCTGTTTTTAGAAAAAAACATTGTTGAAGTATTAGTTTTGGAGAAAAACACATATAAAGAACTACATGGACTATGCTAACAGGTATGAGAAATTATATTTCAGAAGCAGCTGGCCACAATTTAGGCCTAAGGG
This sequence comes from Rhipidura dahli, assembly GCA_013399225.1. Classification (NCBI taxonomy): domain Eukaryota; kingdom Metazoa; phylum Chordata; class Aves; order Passeriformes; family Rhipiduridae; genus Rhipidura; species Rhipidura dahli. The sequence goes on along the minus strand of VXAC01007459.1, from coordinate 378,270 downwards.
TATTGTCATACTCTCTTAAATTCAACTGGTTAGTTCCAGTAATTAATAATCTGACATACAAAAAAATATGAAAATATGAAAAGATAAAAATACACTATTTCTGTGGAAGAGATCTGTGGCAAAATCCCATTTCTGAAACTTTTTCATAATCTGCTGTTGCAAGAATTATTTATCTTCTATTTTTTGGTGTTACTTACAGAAAAGTTCTCTTTTGTGGTCTTAACCTGCACTTGAACAAACTAGCAGAGTGAGCAGAACTCTATGCTGCAAACACAGCCTGTAGTGATTGGGGAGTGCAAGCCCTCCTAGTGCTTGCTTTGGAGAGAACTGGATTATGTCATGTCTTAGACCAGTACCACCAGTTGCAAACTTAGCAGAATCACTGCAGTAGCCTATCATGCTACATGAGCAAAAGTGAGATCATAAAAAATACTTGGTCTAGTTTTAGTGATTATTGCTGCTAAGAATTAAGGAATGACTTAGGTCATGAAACACATTCAGAGGATAACTTGGCAGCCAGAGATATGGTGCAATCAGCTCACAAAAGACTTTCACCTCTGCAATAAAATGAGAAGCCTGGGTTGTTTTGTTTTTTTTTTTTTTTTAATAAACTATGTCTTTGAGAGAGATATTCTAGATAGGTGTCTTTTACATAGCCAAGAAAATAATTTCAAGGATTTTTTTTTTTTTAAGACACCAATTACCTGAATATTTTGCTAAAACTTGCTCTTTGTGGGATGTCAATTGTTATGTGACATTTTTTCAATATCCCTGTAGAGCAAAGAGGATTGCTTTATCGGACTCATCTTATTTGGCACTGTGGCAGCTGCATATTTGGCCTGATTAAAAATATTAATAAATTTAGATGAAAGAATTGATACACAGCTATCCATCTGCAGATTTCTTGGCATTAGGTGCAGATAGGTTAGATCTGCAATTCCCTTGTCCACATTGTCAATCCTTTTTAATTCTGCTCTGTCTGCTGACATTTGAAACAGCTGTTACAGCCCGAAGTCACAAAAAGAAAGATGTTACAAAACATGGATTCTTTCCAGTCCAATCATTTATTTTTGTGGAATTCATGAAAAACTTGAGTCTGCAGAGAGATCATTGATCAGTTGACTAAGTTGTGATTAACATGTTAGAAAAAAGTGCTTGGTAGCTCTCAAGTCTGTGCACTGAACAATTTAAAGCTGTGACTGTTTCCTCAGAGGTAAAAGTTCCACTGACAATCTTGTAGCGAAGCTAGAAATGTAAACTGTGATGCAAACTGTTTAATAGAAGAAGTTGGAAGGCTGAAATCAGTATTCACGATTTTCCCGGGGCTGGGTGAGCACTCTGAGGTTCCATCTAGCAGAGCGTGTTGGAAGAAATTCCAAGGACAGTGACAGTCTTACCTAATATGGGGCTGGAATGTCCATTACAGTGGGCTGTGTCTTTAGATCATGAGAGAGCACAGACTGGAAGGCATTTCAGTCCAGATCATCTTTTCTGGCATCACTAAGTTCTGTTGTCAATGAAGTGTAAGAGGTTACAGCCTAATGAAGACAATGGAGAAGATTACTTATTGAAATGGACAGTAAGTGAACTTTAGGTGCTTGCTTGCTTGCTTATTATATGAGGATTTTTTATTGGATTTTCCATACATAGAAAAGTAGTCAGACAAGACATGAAAGGGCACACAAAAAAAATATAAAAAATGTTTGGGGGGGGGGAAATCCCCAACCCCTAGAATTTATTTCCCTTAAAAAAAAAAAATTAAAGTTACAGTAAGAAAGGTAGCCATGCTGGTTGTTTGCTCTAAGGATTCCACTGTCTACCCTTAATTAATTTCAAGCTGCTTTGGTGCAGGTAGTTAGCAACTTCTAAGTGCCCCTTAAGCCCTTCACCTTTTAGGGCTATATTTTTGAATATTGTTTTATCTTTGAGGTATGCTCGTATTAAAAAGGACTGAATGCTCTCATACCTAACGGCAGCTGTACTCTTCCTCAATGACATTTTAGCCTAGCATGTAAAACTGGGAAGTCTGTTCTTTGTACTGTATTTCTAAGGATTCTCATAGCATCTCAAAGCTGCATCTTCTACTGCATGCTGTAGCATTTGAAGTGTTGAAATATAATCTCTACCTTACTTTACAAACACATGTAAACTAAGGATAGAAGGAGTGAAGGGATTTGGGGGTTTTTTTGATGGGTATTGTGTCTAGGTTGTCACATTGTTTACCTGCTGAAACTTCACCTGAATTTCCTATGAGAAATATCTGAAAGCAAGAACGAGTATATAAAAACATAGTTTTGGAGCACTGCTTGTCACCTCTGAGTTGTGATGTTTATGATTGACTTATGAACTCTCTGTTCCTGCAGAATTTTATTGATGATACAAAACACTCTTTCCACATTGAACGAGTGGTCATGTCTACCCTGATCTTCAGCTGTTTTGTTAGCACAATTCATTTTAGGAGTAGTGAATATTCAAGTGTTTATTCAGAGTTATTTCCTGCCTTGGGAGTGACAAGGGGAGGTGTTTTCTGTTTTATGTTTGTGAACAATGCACAGCCTTTAAAAATCTTGATTTTACTATTACCTGGGCATGCAAGGTATCAGATATCTCTGTGCTATATAGTAAATGGACTTGGAAAGCACAGTATAGTATCTTCCCAGGAAAACTGATGGAAGCCTTATTTTGAAGCCAAATGCCTCAAACCCCTTCAATTTTCCAAATTACTGGTAAAGGATTTGTTTTAATGCCATATATTGTAAATACAATATATTTGGGGTTCACTAGTATAATTATACTTTGTGAGGGAGAGGAGACAATGTGTAGCCTTTCAGAGAAGAATGAAGCAGCAAGGTTTTTGCTAATGGTAGTGGAAGCCTGGAGTTGTTGCTTTGAGCATTTTCCCACCTTCTTGTTTTCCATTTCACAAAAAACTTAGAGCTGTACAAGCACATGCATTTTTCTCATGGTCGTGGATTAAAGGATGTGTTGATCTACCAGTTCACTTGGTCTACAGTTCAGAAGCTTTGAGAGAGAGGAACCAGTATTCTCTTTTCTGATCAAGTTACAGTCTTTCTCTCCCACTCACCAAAAAAAAAAGAAATATTCTGAGTCTGTATATCTGTATCTTCTGAGGCTGTAGCTGAATTGCCACTATAATCAATTGGCTTACAAGGTCACAAATGATGCAGGTTTTCTGAGGATGAGGTAAGTAAGCTCCCTACCTGCCTGCCAAATGACTAATGCACAAGCATTATGTAAGGAAACTTGCTGTGCAAACGTTGGCCAAATTCTTTGCATTCCAAATTAATAATTTCTAGATTGCATTAATTGAAACAGTGGAATTATCTCAAAGGTTGAAACCTCCATTTCATGGTGTGTACTTAAATTTCAGGGACTGGCATATCTGCAGTTTTGTTTCAGGAAAGCAGTGCTGTTATCTTTCACAACCTCTGCTAAGTCTTTAAATATGTTGTGTGGTGCAAAGTGATCCTAAATAAACCTATTTGTGATTTTGTTTGTATGGAGTGGTAGCGACCGTAGGAGCTCAAAAACACACCTAATATCGTACATCAGTGCTAAAGAGATGCTTAAATGTCCTTGTGCTGGATATTGCAGAAGCTGAAGGGTGTTCAGAAGTTTGTTGCTGCAGCTGCTGTTATTCTTCTAATGCAGTCATACTACAATTTCTAACCAAGGTTTTTGAAAGCTAATACAAAAAACTAAGCCCTTAATTCCATATTTTTCATCCAAATCACTTTTTTGTTTTAAGTGCAGCTGGTTTCCTCTGAAAAATTTAAAAAACTCCTTGCATTTTTTTAAAATTATTTGCTACATACTAAGTAGGAATAAGCAAGAGGAGGTAAAATACACTCTACATTATAAAAAACCCCCATCCCTCCAGTAATCCCTCAGACCTTACACAGAATTATTCTGGGTTATTGTTTTTAATTGTATTATCCAGTTGCTAGTATTTTTCCCTGTTGTCTGTGTATTCTGCTCTTCAGTTGGGCTTTGAACTGGATTTCTTGACATAAGATCTGAAGTCATTATAGAAATGCTAAAAATGCTACATTTTATGGCGGAAAAGTGGGTTTTAAAGAAAAGTCAATACTAAACTGAGTGAAGGCGTGGCTTTGGAGTGATGATCTGATGGCTGCAGTTGTGTAATCCTTCAAATTTACGTGCTCATTAATGATATTTATATGCCTAAAGGCTCTTGAGGCAGGCAGATTGCACTTATTCACCTAGACACTGTGTAAACATGAATATGAAAAATACATACAGTTATTCATAAAATAGCTACAAATGAGGGCAGTTTTCAAATATCTGGGCTTGTATTGGTGCCTTCATGGACTCTTATTCATACATTTTTCTTTGTTATAGTGTACATGGGAGAGAGATATGAGAATGGAAAATAAGGAACTAGCACAGAATATAGTACACTGCTGAAGAAAACTTCTATTCTCTCTTTTTCTCTTCTTTGAGTGCTAATGCTGGGTCTGAATGATGTCAGATCTAGTGATGTCTAAATAACTATCATGTACAAGAAAGGAAAAAAATTTTAACAGAGGGAGGTGGGGTATGATCTTGTAAGTTGCATAGAATTTACAGCCACGTTTAGAAGGGAAGCTGAAACCATTTTTGTTGCTACTGTGTTATGTTGTTAGGGAAAAAAAAAAGTAGACAGAACTAGCAGAGTTTGTAATTAGTGTCCGTCCTGCTCCTGTTGCATAAAACTGTTTTCTTCAAATATCCCTCCATGATATTTTTTCTTAACAGATTGTAGCTCTCACTTTGCCTATGACTAATTGCCTAAGAACCACACTTTTACAACGTAGTTACCTTCACTCAACATGACAGAACTTCTGTCTTTGCAAGTATTGGACCAAACCTTCCAACAAATTAACTATGTCATTATGAGTATTAATGTATGTCACTTCTGGTTTTCCAGATAACATAGGCATTTAATATCAGCCTTACAAGAGGATTTATAAGAAAAGGACAAAGCAGAGCAAGAAGTAAATACCTCATCTAGAACCTTCAAATGTTTGCTACAGCTAGTCTTGTGCTGACATTTTGATACTAATTTCCATTAATATGCAGCTACTCTCTTCTACTGTCACTGCAAACTAAGAGCAGTCATTTCCTTTAAGGTCTATTCTGCTAGCTTTGTATCCTAAAATACAAACCCATCACTGTTTTGTGTGTAATTGGTTAAACCAAATAATATATTTGATTCTATAAGCTTTGAAAGTAGGAGTGATATCTATGAATGATGCCACTAGGAAATACTTTTTGATTTTTGCTGTTCTCTTGTGTGCAGAAGACTTTATATAATTCATGAGAACAGCTTTGGGCTAGAAAAACATCACGTCTTGCATTTTGCTTCTGTGGAGAGCTTGCCTGATAAAATTGTCGTATTGGCTAGATAAACATCCCAAACAGCAAAGCACTAATAATCTCTCTGCTGGATATGTGGGGATGGTGTCAGGGAGCACTGCTGGAAGAGACAAAAAGGGTTGTTTCAGTCCCTTCTGACAAAGACAGCATTTGATGAAAGGCAACTCATTAAATTGTTGAAGTAGACAGGTTTCTGTTGGTCTTTGCCTTATCCCAGCACCATTTATCCAGCCTTACTGTGGTATACTAAACATGTTTCTTCTGCCAGCTAATGTAATTAGACTAATAGTTCAGTTGGTAGCAGTCTGCCTGAAGGCAGAGGGAAGACTGACACATGATAGCCAATATAGATGCCTACTGTTGCACAAAATAATTATTTTATTAAAAAAGTAAGAAAAAGCAACACAAAACTTGTAAATCATACTAAGAACTGAGATGACAAGTTATTTAGCAATCGTAGTCCGCATTGTCTGTGAAAGCCTCTGTAAACATCATTCAGTGTTTTTAACTGTAATGATGACAGGGTGTTTCATAAGCCCTTTGTTTCAGTCCTAGCCCTGAAGCGACCTGTGGTGGGTTGGAGAGGAGGAGGAACAGAGGGGATGCAGGCAGGAGTAAAATAATTTATTTTAGATTATGGACCCTGGTGGAGATATAACAAGTTGAATAGATGGTCATAGTAACTGCAGCTGTGAATAGTAAAAGATCCTTCCAGAGACTCTCTGAAAATTGCAAAAGGTTTTCTTTTCCCTGGCACTCAACTGGATGCTACTCTTGTAGCAAGAGTACTCTTGTCAATTTACAAAACATGCTATCAACCATATGTGATCAGTCAAGGGAAAAATTCCTTGTAAAAACATTGGACCAAAGAAGGCTAATAAAAATCTAAATGGGATACTAGGAATATCAAAACACTTATTTACTCCAAAGATTAAGGAATGGTAATAATACTACCATTACCTGTTCTGTTCTCTCCTCAATTCCTTGTGAAATTTCTTCTTCCAAATATGGGTATTTGGTATCCCAGCTACTTAAGGAAGAGCAGGTGTTTGTAAGAAAGTCATTGCTGATCAGTCTGTGGAACACATCCCCTACAGGCTGTACTTAGGGTGCACTGCAAGACAGATGTCTGAAAGAATGTCTTCTCACTGCTCTCCCTACCTTCTCCCCACTGAGAAAAGTTATACAGTTATGAAGCTGATACAGCAAGTGCCAATTCCTATGGTAGACACAACTTCAGTTATTGCCAAAATCAGATTTACCAGTTCAATGCTCTCCAGTAAAGGAAGTAAGCTGCTGTATAGAGAATAGCTTTAATTATTCCTGGATTCATGACAGGAGAATGCCATGAGGTATTACACTTACAGGAGCAGTCAGAAGTTAGAGTTCTCAGAAATTCTGAATTATATTCCAGTTATTTTAATCTATTTTTAGGGGTCCTATGACAATAAATGTGTTTTGAAACTTAGTGTTTAGATGGAGCTTTTAAAGAGGACATTCAGGTTGCTTAAAATGCAAAAAAAAATCAACTGCCTGCTTAAAATGGAGAGCAGTCCTATGCAATCTGCAGTGCAGTTCACTCATTCTTTCCCTGTTCCATTTGATTAATGAAAAAAATGTATTTTTTCTTCTTCTGCTAGTGATGAATACTTCTCCATTCTTCTTTATTTTTGGTGGCAGATTGCTGGGCAGAGATTCCACTGTAAATTGTTTTTTAAATCAAGTTTTAAGTAGGCTTTGCCAGCCTGCTTATTTTGTGAAAAATTTTTCTCAGTTTCCAGCAGTGTATAGCCCAGACAGTGCCTACTCTATGCATCTGTTAAAGAGAAGGGGAGTTCAGGAGAGGCCCTTTCAAAGCTCACTTCCATCACTACGGCTGACAGCACAAAGTGAAAGAGAACAGCTTGTCTGCTGCTTCCTTCCCCATGTCTACGTGGTAGGTGTGTGGGGCAGTATGAGTAGCAGGTAGAAACTAAAACACAGTTACTTACTGGCCTTGGTAAGAGCAATTTTTTCTCCCGGGTACATGGTTTGAGTAAAAGCTCTAATGAGTGTTGGGGTGGTAAAGTAATCCTTTGAAGCCACTGCTGTTACTGACACAGACAAAAGTTGCTACCTCAATTCTCCTTGGGAAAACACTTTCTCCAGCTCTGACTGGACATAACTCATGCCACCTGGACCTTGGCACTGATGCAGGACCTATTTTTAAACAGTATTTTGGACTACTGTCTGTGCTAGTGATTCACACTGTGCCAAGGATGTTCCTGGCCACGGGAATGCAATCATCCTTTTCCATGGCTATAACTGTCTCTAGATGACTTCTGCACAAAGCTGAATCTCCCAGATATCCCTGGGCAGTCTGGTATTCCATACAAGCCAAGGAGCAACAGGCAGTTCATGTGCAGCTGACCTGCTTTGGAGGAACAGAGAGGATGATAATACAAATGGGCACTGCTGTACACATGTTGGCCTCCATGTTGCAGAAAGATACATTCAAGGCAAATTCATTTTACTGCACAATATCTTACAAAACCTTTTCCTTGTTGGGCTTTTAGCTTTTTCAGTTTGTTCAGTTCTTTGGTTTTCACTGGTGATAAACTCAACTGATGCTCAGTTTCTACTCATGCAATAAGATTAGCTATGAGTATATTTTGTATTATGTTTACTTTTACTTAAGAGCTGGGAAATGCATACTGAGGCATCTGCAGATGTAAAACTGGTGGTGGTTTTTCAGCGTAGCCTCAAGCATGAGACACCTGTGTGTAGGATAATACAGCTTCCTTCTGTCCATGTGATCCAACCACCATGCACTTGTTTTATTACTTTAAAAGCAACCTCCAAAATAAAAATGTGACTATCAAACTTGTCTAACGCTGTCTGAAGTATAACCTCCAAGTTAGAGTCAAAATATGGAGTGTGTTATTCTAGCAGGGACCATAATCTGCAAAAATCCTCTTTGCATTTTGAGTGTCAGCTCCACCCCTTAAGCAAGCACTTTGTGCTGGTTTCAAATCAAATTTTCACTACAGAGTTCACATTAATTAAACTGTGAGAGTAGTTTCAGCCAGCAGCTCCTTGCTTTGGGACCCTTTCACTTGTAGCTGGTGAAAGGTGATCTTCTGCCTGGCTGAGGAAAAATCTGTACAGTCATAAGGATGGCTCAGTGTCCAAACTCAGTCATCGCCAAGAGTCCCTTAAATGGCTTAAAAAATAAATGGTTTCTTCTCAACATTTCCTTGCCTTCCAGTCATGTTTTTCTCAGCTACATTTGCCTAAGAACCCAAAACTCAGACATGGTGTGACATTTCCCTACCTACCTCCTTCTCTTTCCTCAGGCCTTTTACCCCCCAGCTGTTGCTGTTGTTGCCAGCTCCATTCAGTTAACCTCAACAGGAATGCAGTTGTCCCTCTGTGGTTCATCCTGTTCAGGATTAATGACCTGTGTTTTAAACCAAGAGAACTGCTGGTAGAAATTAGGTATCATTTCATTAGAAAAATGTGTACTCCTAATTAATGAAAGAGGTCATCTGAGGACTTGACAGAATTGAGTTTAACTGGAGGAAAATATCCACAGATCAAATATATGAAGTTTGCTACCTCCTCTTCATCATCTCGCTCTCTGTGGACACCTTTTTTCACCAAACATCCTGTTTTCTGTCTGCCTGCCATCAAATCACCACCAAGGCATGTTGCTGGGAAACATGGAGTAGAGGCAGCAGTGAAATGAAGGCACTTGTTGTGTAGCCAGTTGTTTCTTCATCTTCTGTTTCTGAGTGATGAACACTGTGTATAATATGATTTATTTAAGTGTTAAAAAGCAGGGACTGGTCAAAATACTGAGTTCATTGCTTCTCCAGTTACAATCCGAGAAAATTCCTGGTATTTGCTGTCCGTGCTGGTCCTGGGAAAGTTTGCAGTCCTTCAACTTCTCAGTAATGCTTGTTTGGTGCATTTGAGTGAAAGCTTGGGCAATACCTTAGACATGTTCAGCCTCTCACTTTCTGGATATTAAAAGTAATTTTGATAGACACCTAGACAAAGAAAATTAACAAGGAACTTGACCAAGAAAGTACTGACAAGCCAGGGTAGTGACAAGGGAAGGGAGACAAACACAGGTAAATAGATGTTTAAAAAACAGGCTTAAAAAAACAAGTTTGAAAAAGACAGCTGATCAAGAATTTTCAAATATTGTTCCTGGTTGGTCATATACAGCTTTGTTTATTACTTCAGAGCTCTTGCCTCTTCCATTATGGCATAGTATTTAGTAACCATCCTGTAGAAGATCAGGTGAATGGCATAGTTTCCAATGTTTTATATTGTGTCATTGAAGGAGACCATAAAGTGATGAATTGCACAACTGTCAATCAGATATTTTGGTCTTTTATGCCATAAAACCCTGTGGTGTTTGGGACTTATGTCTCTAAATCATGCTGTTGTAACAATTTTTCTTAGAAAAAAATTTTATGGGTCCTTCTAAGTTCTAAAAATATACTTCTATCTCTCCAAATAAACATATCCATTATGGGAAGGATATATCTATAAAAAATAGATTGAATCCAGGTTTTGGATATAAAACTAAATCTAATGACTGGATTTTTGATAATATTATGTGAAAAGAATTTTCTGTACAATATATTGTAAAGGGCCAAATATCCACCGACCACAAAATATGCAAGTTTGTATTCTGCACATTTAAAGGATAAGAAGTTGATACGTTTGAGTCAAAGGTCCTCACAGTGTTTTGTTTAAGTGCTGGAGCCAGTCAATGTGCTAGCACACATGCTTATGTTTCAGCATAGGAGAACAGAAGACCAGCCAAACACAAAAATATCTGTTAGCTGTCGTGCTTTTGGGGATGGTACTTTGGTTCTGGTGTACTCCACTGCTATATTTATAGATTCTAAAGAAATCAAGTGTTATCTTCAAATGTAATTACCACAGAAGTCATGGAAAAAGGGATTTTCAAAGCAGCCCAGGGAAACTGAGGACCCAGTTCTTAGTAGTCAGGAGCATAATATACCGAGTCCCAGTCCCAGCCTGGAACATGCCAGTATCAAGGATCTGTTTGGGAGCATTCTGCTACTTGACACAGGTTTGTTGTAAGCTGATGATGTTTCTGCAATACTAAGTGGTCTTATATAGTGAAATATTTCATATTGAGTTCTGTTTGTCTTGAGAAAGAAGGTGGTTTTTAGCTTCTGCAAGGGCAAAATTATTGGGTTTTGTTTGGTTGTTTTGTTGTTTATTTTTTTTCCTGAACAGCATTATGGGCCAAATGCTCAATGCTTTTATGTCAAAGGAGAAGTTTGATTTAAATGAGACCAGAATGCATGGGTATGTGCTAAATCAGATATTTTTAAATTCATGCCACTTGAGATTGCGGAAGAAAAAATATGCTCATAAATATTTGTGATTTGTTTGAAGTCAGAGTACATTTCTCTCTGTGGGTCTATTTATAGCTTCAGGATAAGAAATTCTTAGGCTTAGTAGCAGGAACTGATGAGTGAGACTTTCACATACTCAGAAGAAAAACATGAGTTGTAATTTTCTGTTTCTTCAGACTAAAGAAAATTCATGAGTCTTGTAGCTGGGATATAAAATTAATCCTGCTTACTCAGGAGAACCTTAATCACAATGCAGTTTTCTACTTGAACCATGGTATCTGTAGTACTCAGAGAAGTCAATTCTCACAGAATATTTTTTCATCTGTCTTTGTCTCTTGTTAAAATAGACCTTTGATTTTGCCAGTGACCAAGATTAGATTGTAATGTAATATTTTTATATTTTTAGTTTTTATTCTGTTGCTATATTAAGACCAGGAACACAAATGGATTCCTGTGAATCCTGAAGTGTTCCCTTTTTTTTGTTTGCTGCTGGAGTCCAGTTCTATACAATACCAGCAATCAACTTCTATACCAAAGCCAAGCAGTGACAGTTGCAATAATGAATATTTGCTGCAGGCCACTGTTATGAAAATAGCACAGTGCTGCAAGCCTGCGTCACCAGAAACAAATCTTCCATTTGACTGTGGCTGAGAATCCAGCTCAATTTTAGAACATTTATCATTGAAATAGCTCTTAAAGCCTTGTCATAATATAGTGTTAAGAAATGCTGATTCAGTCTACAAGGCATGAACTCAAATGCCTTCCTACTTCTTTTTGGTGTGGTTTTTCTTTATTTTTTTTAATCCCTTATACCTTTAATGCTGTATTTCGGTCACTGAACTGTGGACAGACAGCAACACTATAATATATTCAAAGGGACCCATGCTGGTTAGGTTAGAACTTCTTGCAAGAAAGGGAATTGGATTGCCTCTTTGTAAACTTACTTGACAGCACATAGAATGTTTTGTCCTTAACTAACCTCTGCTGAAAATTCTAAACTTCATATGAGGACAGGCAGCTTTGCATCTTTGAATGCATCATGGATTTACATGGTGAACTTCAGTGGCTTTCTATTTATGTTTTAATATCATTAACGTATTTGTCTTAGTAGAATATAAAATGTATTCATATAGGGCACCTTTTAAAAATGCAGAATATATGCACTGAACTTTGATTCTTTTTTGAGATGAAGAATATGCTGATGACATTTACCATTTTTAATTTTTATATACTATGCTGCTTTCATTCATGCATCTCAAAATATCCGAAATAGCTATCATAATTGATTGTATTTTCACTTGAAAATAATTATATGGTGAAATATTAGATCAGCATAGATGTAGAAGGTCAGATACTTGAAGCAGAATATAATCTGCTGTTATTTAAGCTTTTTTTTTTTTTCTTTCATTCATTGCCTCAGGTTTTGCTATGGAAAATAAGGAAATTATGATCTATATTTTGCTTAGGGCTAAATACTGACTGTTGCACTGTAAAGCTGGCAATGGTGATTAAGATACATATCTAATTTCCTGCAAGATTAGAATGAGCACCAACTTTGCCATCAATCCTGAGAGAATGTTGATGTTCCTTTCCCCTCCCTGGGCCATGTGCCCTTTGCCTTCCATTTCACTGAGAGTCCATTGGCTAAGCCTTCTACTCTACAGTAGTACCAGGATGAAGAAACTGATGTTTTAAAAGCGATTTTAATGCTTTTAAAACAGTGGGGTTTGGACTGGGGTTGAGTTTTGAGGAAAATAATTTTACTGCAGCAATTTTTTACTTAAATTTCTGACTTTTGTTTGAAAGCAAACATTTAATGGATTCTCTGGGATGGGAAAGGAGTGACTAGCTTACGCTGCAATGTTGTGGACAGATCTTCAAGGGCTTTATTTTTTCATCAGTTTCCCAACAAAAGGCTTACTATTTCAAAATATTTTTTTATTTTGAAACATTATTTTTGAAAAAAATCATAAATAAGGAGAGACTATTCAGCAAGGTAACCCCATTCCTTCTGCACTGATATTTGACATCCCCAGTACCTTCAGGACACAACCACTTTCAGGGTCACTTTCAGGAAAAAAAAACAATCTGTGATTTGACCTTGAGTAGGACTTTATTTTTTGCTACATGATTTAATGCATGTCAATACATAGAATATTCACATGAAAAACTCTCCTTTCTTGGGATAATTTTTAAAAACCCTCTGGGAGAGTATGTAGAAACATTACAAAATGCACAATGTATAGGACTTAATAGAGCTTAAAGGGTCATATTCCCACAGACTGAAAGGGAATCATATCTGTGTAGATAATTGTTCAGCCAGCTTCAAGTCCTCCAGTAGGAAATATTTCTGGATCTGTGTAGGTAGGCTATTTCCAGGCTTCATAAACTTTAATATTAGAAAGAATTTCCTCACATCTAATCTAAGTCTCTCTTGATGTAATCCAATAGTCCTTGTCCTACTAGGAGGGATCAAGGAGAAGAGTATATTCTCTTATTTTTAGTTACCTTCTACAGATATGAAAAATGTTGTCAGTGCTTGCCCTTTTTCTTCCATACTCACAGTTCATGTTTACTAAACATCTAATTTATTTTGGCTCCCTCCATCACAAACCCTGTCTTGTTGCTTTGCATTTGTATTGCTTCAGGATTAACAGCAAAGCAAGTAATTTTGGGGGGTTTTTTGACATTGCTGTTTCCAGGATGGACAAAGGGCCTCCAGAGCTGATTAGAGGAGGAAAAAATACCTCCTAAATCTTTTTGCTTTGCACTTTAAGTGTGATGGGGACCTGTTTTATAACACAATGGTAGAAGGGATCTCTGTTCATCTTGTCTGGTACTGATAGATTTTTCTGAAAACCAAGCAAATAAACAAAGAAAGCAATCAAAATGAAATAAACAATAAAACCTCCCCAAAAGCAGTACCAGGGCTGTTGTTCATAATTCTGTTTTAATATATCAGATTAAACCTACTGGATGTGGATTCCTGCAATTGTCTTTACTGAAAAAACATCTAATTTTCTAGACTGTTTTCCTTCAACGCATTAAAATTGTTTTGATTCAGGTCTCTCAGTGTGTTTGCCTTGATTCCAGTTTGATATTGCCTGCTAAGCTTCTGGGAATGTTCTCCATTAACAAAGTTTTTTACCAGTACTAGTCTGCTCCTCACCACTATAGGAGTTAGTTGTGTCTCTTCTGCATCAGAGCACATACTTGGCTCTGTAAGTGAAAGAATTGTTATTTTGTCTATTCCAATAGGCAAAAGTAAAGCACAGTACAGGTAGAACATCACTAACACCAAGGGATGTATGAAACCAAAATGAGCTCTGCTGGAAAGTACCCAAATCCAGGCATATCTCAGCAAAGCAACTAAGATTTCTTTTGGGGAAAGCTACTACTCAGTAGGCTTAATATGATCAAATACAATGCTGCAAAGGCAGAACAACTCCTGTCCTTTGCCTCCTTCTCATGTCCCATTCCTGCCATCTTCTTCACTGCCTCAGTGCTGGATCTTGCTGTCCTCCACCCTGCAAAGTACTTAGCAACCACCTGATACTGCCATATCCAAACATCATGTATAAATTATTCAAACTACAATATCATTGTCTATTTTCTCTCTCTTTGGTTTGGAACTACTGAAAAAGCACGAGTTCTTAGGTGCAAGAACAAGGTTTCCAGATTTAGGTATATATCTTGCTTGTAGTCTTTCCAAAAATAGCACTGATAGGAAGAATGAAAATCTTATTAGTGTTTGTTTAGGTCTCAGATATGTAATGTTGTATATTTAGTTACTGTTATTAGTATGTATCATTATTATGCAATAACAGATAATAATGTGTAATGCCTTCATTTTTTTTAGTGTTAGTGTTGGAAAAAATCAAGTGAAGTATCAATTTAATTTTTAAATTTTTTTTACCAGATAAAAAGGACAGACAGTTATTTGCATTTTAGTTTTATTAGTACAAGATGTTAAAACTTTAGCTTGGCTACCCAATCAGCATAAGTATTATGTGTTACTATGACTGTTAATGCATCTGAAGTGGTGTGTATAAATTTTAACTGCCTATTGTGCTGGTCATTTATATTACTTTTATTGCACTCTTCTTCTGTTGTACAGTACAGTCTTAATGACCTTTCTATTCAGTTTATGAGTTCAGTGTTAGCAGACTGCAGGAGACAACACACAGTGTTTCAATACATGAGAGTACTGTCTTTTGTAAGCACACAAAATGCAAAGAATAAGGTCAGGTTTAGTTCATTACCATTAGTCATCACCAGCACAATCTGTCTCTCTGTGTCATCACAGCACTGGGATGTAAACAAGCAAACACCAAAGGTCACATGATTTTTTTTTTGTTTGTTTGTTTGTTTTGTTTCATTTCTTCCCGTCTCCTCTCTTTGCCCACAGATGCTAACACAGGGACACCAGCAATATCAACGACGACAACCGTGGAAATCCGGAAGAGCAGTGTTATGACAACTGAGATCACCTCTAAAGTGGAGAAAATCCCCACAACAGCCACTAGCAGCAGCACTTGCCCTTCCGTGGAGACTGAGGAAGAGAAAGCGAAAAGACTGCTGTACTGTTCACTATGCAAAGTCGCTGTCAACTCTGCCTCACAGCTGGAGGCGCACAACAGTGGTGAGATGGAGCAGTGCTTGCTTGCTTCCTCTTTTTTTCTGCTGTCTCAAGAGCGCTGCAATTATCTTCCCCTGAATAGATTAGATCTCTTGCAGCAGGGGACAAAGAGGTGGCAGAAAACTGGCAATTACATGGAATGCATTAACTATTAAAGTATAAAAATGACAGGCTTTCAGAAAAGGGAAAGAAGGGAATTTATTGCATGCAAGTTGCACATTTTCTTACACTTTAGCTTTTGCAGCTTCAAAACCTTATCAAGCTAAATGACAGCTCTGCTTCATTACCTTTGGTGTTCACAGTTTGCACAGTTTTGCTTTAGCCAACTAGCAAAGTGAGTATGAATGCCATTAGCTTTGTTTGAAATCTAACAAATTAGGGCTGAAAGAGGGAGCATCAGTCAGTCAGAGTTCAATGATGGGAGTCAGAGATCTTAGCTCCATATTGTCTGATAATAAATAACTTGCTAAAATTATGTATATTTTCCCTTTGTTTTCATCAACTGATAGCAGCTGCTGCATGAGAGCTAAATGGGTAATTGCCTACCTCCATCTTTCTTATTTTTTAAACTTTTTCTTGTCATTTGAGCTAGTAGCAACAGTAAGTTCCAGTAGTAGAGAGGCACCATTTACAGTCACTCATGTTATTGATTGGCTCTGTGGTGGGCAGGGTTAAAAGATCCAGGCATTTGAAATGGTGGCAATGACCACCTATAGCTATCCTACAGAAAGTTCCTGGTTTTGGATGTAAGGGGCTACCTGTTATCAAGGATAAGTAGAGTTAAGAGACAGAAAGAGAGCCTTAGGTTTGAAGTGCAGAGACAGTGCTAATGTACCTAGAACAAAATGATCAACAGCTTTATGATGCAATGAAAAAATATATAACTTTGGCATATCTATAGAACTCAAATTAGAATGGTAATTGTAACTTTTTGGCATTCATGAGAAACAAAATTCCAGGAGTTTTGAATGCTGTTTACTATATGCCAGATCTTCAACTGTTGAAAGTTCAACTTCATAAAGCTGTACCCTTTTGAACTATTTAACTTCATGTGAGGGTTAGACTTAATATTCTGATCAGGCTGAGGGCCAAAACACTATTCTGAATATTTAAACCCAACCCCCAGGTTTGTGCTGCCTGTGCTGTGTGTGTGCTTGCACACATGCATGTTTTTACAAGTCTCTGTGTGGATGCATACAGCAATTTGGAGTGGAACGGTGGTTGTGTACACAGTAGTTAGTCCATTATCATCACAGGCTACCTGCATGGGAGTCAACAGGGTGATAAATTGCTCAGTCTGAATAAAGGTGCAACAACAGAACGCCAGTGTTCTTCATCCACCCTTTAAAAATAAAAAAAAATAAAGCAAGTGTATTTTTCTCACATCAATATTTCTCACATGTTTTGGTTTCCGTCCAGGACATTAATAATCCATAGATTGCTGCCAGGAACCTCTTTGCCTTTCTGGTTTGGAGAGTAATTAGTTAATTACAGATTTAATTGTAAGCTACCTAGACATACTGTTTATCAATCTGTTCAGGAGAACTACAAATCAAAGCCAACTACATCTTTAATAGCTAAATTACTTTTCTTTTGCAACTACAATTCAGGTCTTATTAGCAGCAGGAGTTAATGAGAAAAGTCACACCCATTTAACTTCACATCAGGGTATCTGGTTGTGCCACTTTCTGGTGTAGCTGCTTTGTGCATTACCTATAGGTATGTAAATTAGTAACTAAATATCAGGTGTGAAATAGTGTTACATTAGTATGTAACACTATAGGTTAGGTTTGAAGCGCAGAGACAGTGCTAATGTACCTAGAACAAAATGATCAACAGCTTTATGATGCAATGAAAAAATATATAACTTTGGCATATCTATAGAACTCAAATTAGAATGGTAATTGTAACTTTTTGGCATTCATGAGAAACAAAATTCCAGGAGTTTTGAATGCTGTTTACTATATGCCAGATCTTCAACTGTTGAAAGTTCAACTTCATAAAGCTGTACCCTTTTGAACTATTTAACTTCATGTGAGGGTTAGACTCTGATACAGACCAACACAGTCCTATTCCAAGGATAGCACATGGCACCAACCTGAGGCTCATATGATTTTATTTTAAAAAGAAAATAAAACAATGCATGCAACCCAATTGCCAAAGTTGTTTCTGTTTCCCATTTCTGTTGTCTCCAGGGACTAAGCACAAAACTATGCTGGAAGCTCGGAATGGAAGTGGAACCATAAAAGCCTTTCCCCGGGCAGGCGTAAAAGGCAAAGGACCTGTGAATAAAGGAAACACAGGCCTTCAGAACAAAACATTTCACTGTGAAATATGTGATGTGCACGTAAACTCCGAGACACAACTGAAACAGGTACTCAGCTGGCTTGCAGAGTGAGAATCTTTGGCTGTTCTTTGTTTTCATGGTGGTAAAGTACCAAGACAGTCAGCACATGCCAATAGAACAGTTTGTGTCCAAATGGAATTTACAGATTTTTCCACTGTACTTGGCTGCCATGCTGTATGTTTTGTTTTGATGATGATTTCCCCTTGCATGGAATATGCTTTCTCAAAAGTTCTCAGTTGTACATCTTTGTTAAAGAGCTATAGAAGGTGTAAGCTGCAACAGGTTACACCTGTCTTTAGACTGCTAGAATTGTCATGAGCTGATAAACGCTGCCATTTCATGTACTGCATGATATTTGCCTTGACAAAGATGTGAAGGTGGGTGCAGCCAGCACTTTGACAGAACACTGAGTAACCTCCTTAGAAATGTAGGATGGAGAGGATTTCTAATATTTTTTATCAATGTTTCCCTCTAACTGAGAAGCATGACCTCCAAATTGTAATTACACTAAGTTATGTTCAATCATTCTTCAGATGATCATAGCTTTCTGAAAAAAAACCAGTTTAATTTCATATGCCTTTTGGAATTAAATACTTGTTAAGGAACTTTACAAGAATGAAGATAAATTCAATAATGGACAATAGCAATACCCATTTTTCTGGTTTGATGAAAAAAAGATCCATGTCTTTTCATTGTGATAATTCTCTTGAAAATGAAAATCAAAATCAAAGTAAAAATACAGTTCTGAAAAAGGTCCCTTACTTCTAAAACTACAACATAATCCATGTAGAAAGATATTTATAAAACCTCAAGATCCTATGAAGAAGATAATGGATTTTGTGCATTTTTTTCACTGTCACTTAGTTTTATATGCCACCATCTCACAAGGATCTCCAGGCAGCATAGCAATTTAAACAATTTTGTGACCTTATTTTCTTCCCCAAATAGGGGATACTTTACTATCTAATATTATTTGAAAACTTTTTATCAGCAGTGGATTGAATTTGATGGGTGCTTTATAGAGTTAGAGAGTTTTTCAAAGGCTTCTATCTTTAAACTGACTCAAGTCCTGCTGAAGTTAAAAAAGGTGGGAAAATTTTTTAACTGTAGTGGAAGCAGAGTTGAACTTAGGACTGATGCAAATTACTGTCCCAGTATGTAGTGCACAAAGGATTGTTTAAATTGCAAGAGACCCTATTCCCTTTCATTATTGAATTAGTCAAAGTAATGCTGTTGTAGAGCAAAAGCCTTTAGTATTGGAGCAGTGACCTTGTGTAAAACAGAACCTGAAGCAATCTGTTGTGGAACTATCACCCTCTGTTTTCTTCCCTCCCCTGCCCCCCGCCCCAAAATGTATTTTAACAGCACATAAGCAGTAGAAGGCACAAAGACAGAGCTGCTGGGAAGCCACCTAAACCTAAATACAGCCCTTACAACAAACTCCAAAAGGGAACACATCCTCTAGGGGTAAGAAAATCACCTTTTTATTTGACTTTTGTTTTATTCCTCATGAGTGGGACTTTTAGAAAACGTAAGTGGAAAAATGTTTAGAAGTAGAGTAATGGTGTAAGCCATTGGAGTATCAAGTATATGAATGAGCCAGTGGAAGCACAAAAGTGATTTTTTAATATAATTTAAGGGGTGTTTACTACAACCTGTGGGCCCTTGCTTTTGTAGCTACTCTGGAAAACCTCAGAAAAGAAGCTTGTTTCAATGGTCATTAGAGAGCAAGAGATGGAAAAAACATCCAGATGCCAAACAGGATTTTTCCAGTTTTCACCAAGGACAGTAGTGATGAAATTACTAAATAAAACTCTATAAAATATAAACTATTCATTCTATCCTTAGTTAGAGAATTGTTGAGATAACAAGTGAAACAATTAAAAAAATCTGTCTCTTCTTTCATTTGACTGTTTTAGGATGGGTCTGGTCACATTTTTGACTGCCAGGATAAACTATCTGAAAGACAATTCCTACTAGCTCTGAAAACTGAGGAAAAGGTTTACTTTTTAATAAAAAAGCCCTCTAGAATGCTGCCACTAGTTAAGAATCAGCTTGTATTGTGGATGGGATAGTAAAACATCTGACATTATTCTTCTCCATCAGTTAAACTTCATGAATGTTTTATCTGCTGCTTTGTAAGGGTTTATAGATGGTTCTGGCAGAGGGAGGATGTTGATTCACTGTCCTCACAGAGATGAGCTTCTTATGCCTTGACCATCTTCTTTGATGCAGGCAGAATATGGAGTTGGGGTTTTTTTCTTCAACAACCCATTTCTCTTTACGCTGGGTTAAAGCTCTTTTCTTGGCAACAGAAACTGTGTCCTTATTGGGGCAGCCCCCACGAGTGGAATATTCATGCAGGATTCAGTTGTAGAACAAATCAGTGCACCATTCTGACAGATCCACTGATAGGGAAATAGCCCCATAGGGTTTCTCAGTAATACACAAGACCAGGGTCTCCAATACAAACTATACTGAAAGGAATAGAAAATATGTAATGGGGTAAGTAGGATATGGAATCAGGAAAGCCTTTCTGACAGGATTATTATCCCTTTAGGAAATTCATTGTTTTCCAGGGCATAAAAACAACTATTGTTGTTGTTGTTGTGCACAGTTCTCTACCAATTTATGTAATGGTGATTTCTGAGAACTCCAGCCAAGGCTCAAGACAAATAATGCCATTGTGTCCTTTTTCTGCCCCCACAATCCCAATTGCTCACTGTATACAGGTCAGGCTAGAGGGCATCAAAGAGGCAAAAGGGATTTAAGAAGGAGAGAACGAGCTAGCAATAAATGAACGGATATGTGTAGTAGAATCATGGCTTCAATAAGAAAGGAGAGGCCAGTTCTCCATTTGGCCTTGCTCATTTTGAATATAAAAACTGCCAGAATTGTTGTCACTTGAAGTGCAGAATGGCGCAGCAACAAGTCAGATATATTCTAATTTCATCTTTAATTTAATGTTCTTTCTTTATTTTTCCTTTACTCCCTCTCCCTAGCTGAATCCAGGATGCTCCCCATTAATTTTTCAAGTTATTTGTCCCTTAGTTTACTTCATTGGAAATGAAAAAAATAATGGCTACTTTACTCTTAATGTTGACCTGTGAGTTCATTAGAGGTTTGAAATGAAGGTGCAAGGTACTGTATATGTTAAATATTACTAGATTTGCAGCTACCTCGAAATCAGAATCGTTTTGATAAATCAACTGAAAAGCTATCTAACTAACTATTAGAAGTACCTGATTCCTCCAATAATGTTTAGAAAGCCCAAGCCTTCTAATAGAAACAACCACATAAGATCTTTGGGCTTCATGACAAAAAATGTATGAGCATTACCAAATTTGTCTACAGAAATTAAAAAAAGAACATGCTACATTTTCATAGCTTTTCTAGACCAAAAGCCTTCTTTTACCATGTTTTCAATATCATTTGTACTTCTCCATCTGTTCTAGATTTACATGCTTCAAAGACAGAAGCTTTATAAATTCCCACAGTGATATTTCAGAGTTTAGGAAATCTTGTAATGTTGGGACTTATTTGGTACTTCTTCAAGCCACAACTGTCCAGCATGTATAAAATACTGCACTGGAGAGAGAAGGTTATCAAGCATTTGAGGGTCCAAATTTTCTACAATAAAATGTCTTACAAAAAACATGCTTTGCTTGGAACTGTAGACCAAAGAGTACTTTGTACTCAGGGTTATTTTTCTTTTTATTTTCTTCAGGGTTGTTTTGTTTTTATTTGGGTGTGGTATTTTTTGTTTGTTTTGTTTTGGGGTTTTGTTTGTTTTAGTTTTGGTTGGTTGGTTTTTTCGGGTTTTTTTCTGTTCTAAATAAGATTGTAAAAGGCATTTATTAAAAATGGAAGGAAGGAGGAAAAATGTATATGTTCAGCAAGGGAAGAACATAGCTTGGATCAATGAGTGTAACTGATCAAAGAAAAGATCAGATCATTGCTTTTCATAGGCACCATGAGGAATTTTGTATCTAGTGTCTATTATATCCTTTAAGAGAATCACAGAGTTTTGTTTGGTCTGATAATTTTTCCCAGAGCTTTAAAGGACCTGGAAGTCAGCAGACTAGTGCCAGTAGGTACTGGGAAAAGCAAAAATCCTCTATCCAAATGGCTAGTAAAGAACCAACAGACCTTTTGGAATATGGTGATAGTGTAATGATGAAACTCAATGGTTGTTCATGGCAGAGCACTCCTGTCCTTACTTTCTGATTATTCACTCACTAGGGTTCTGTTGAGTTGCAAATGTCAGAGTGCCGTTGTGCAAGTTAATTACTTGAAAATCCCTTTCAAGTCAAGGGTGAGAAATTGTGTTTCCCTGTAAATAAGAAGTGTCCACACTTATACTGAGGTGTACCCCAGCATGGTACCTATATTAATATTCTGTATGTTCAATAACAAAAGTCTATCAGAGACAATGGGAGCTTTTCTTTGTCTGTAAATGAAGTTTCTAATCTTCTCTCAGCATTTTAAAAACAGGACAACAAAGATATTTAGGCTCCTGGCATCTCTTTTGAAACTTGAAATTGCACTGAAAATTGCAGAAATCCATTGAGATTACTCTGATGTTCATTTATATGCATGCCAAATGTAAATTCTCTTAAATATTACTGGACCTCTTGTGAGTATTTTCAGTCTTGGAAAAACTTCAGGGTTTGCGGTTTTTTTCCTTTTTTAGGAAACTCTAAATGAGGGGTTTTCTTACATGTATTTGGTAGTCCACAAGATTTAAAATCATGTCATGATTTAAAATGGTTTTTTAAGAAGCAACCTCAGTGACAGGAACAGAAATATCATAGCTTGGCAGAATACTACTTTAAAATATGTGCCACATTTTCTCAATCCTTATAAGAATGAGCAGTATCTTAGTGGAAAACAGTTGAAGATGTTGAAGACACATCAAGATTACATAGAGCAGCACCCATTTAAACACATGAAACCTGAGAGCTTTTCATAACCCGTGAAAGATAAGAATGGTTTAGTTGCTTGTTATTAGAAGCAGGAGCTAATTAAGAGAAGCTATAATTTTAATTTTAAGTAGAACTCGCATCTTAATGATTAAACCAAAAGTATCTTCTTAGGTGAGGGAATCGGATATGTTTTCATTCTGCTCTGTTCTCTATCATAAAGCTGTCCAGTTGGAGGTCTATTAATTGATATCTAATTTTTTCTTATTTAATTGTTGCAGGTTTAATTGTTGTAGCTTTACTTTGGTGCAGATTGCCCAGCCCGTTTTATATTTGCTTTGATTTCTAATCTCGTATTAAATTGCAAGTGTCAGCAGTAAGGTGTGAACACTGAAACTGTTTTGTCTCCAACCAAATCCTTGTGCCCTTGTCCAGTGGGCGAGGTTGTATTGCCTGTTACAAGCCTGTAGCTCATAGAGTCAGTAGCGACCACAAGGCCTCTCTTGCTTGATTTTGCACGTATAATCTTAAGTCAATCTCCCTCTCGTGTAGCTAACATGAGCAAATTATGTCTCTTTGTGTGTTTGTTTTCTCTTCTTCCCCACAGGTAAAATTAGTATTTTCAAAGGAACCTTCCAAGCCGATGGCCCCACGAATCTTACCAAACCCTCTGGCAGCTGCAGCAGCAGCCGCCGCTGTGGCTGTGAACTCCCCCTTCAGTCTTCGCACAGCCCCAGCAGCCACCCTTTTCCAGACTTCAGCACTTCCTCCAGCACTCCTACGACCAGCTCCTGGGCCTATACGGACCACCCACACCCCTGTGCTGTTTGCTCCTTACTGAATTCCAAACAGGAATTAATTGTACTGCAATAATTTTTCAAATCAAAGCAAACAAACAAAAAAAAAAATGAAAATCAAGAACGTTGAACTATGCAGTGTTTATTTATAGTTTAAAGTATATATGAAGAGCCAGAACTTTTGATAGAGAACTGAACAAATTCTGAAAGGGGGAATGGGCAGTATTTTCTCCAGATGAGAACATTCCTCTTGAGCATTGATCGTTTTAGAACTGATCTCCAGCATTGACTTGTAGTGACATATAAAAGTTATAAAGCCTTTTGACTGTGCATTTTGGCACATATTTCCCTGCAATGTCTTTCCTGCTTTATGAAACAACTTACAAATTTGTCTAAAGGGCATTAACTGGTTCCAATGTATATAAAATACTTTATTCTGTAGATTAATGAAGAAGGAAAAAAAAAAAGAAACACTGTGAATAGTAGTACCCTTACCAATCCTCCTGCCAAATCAGCAGTTACTGGGTATTTATCTGAACAAAAGTAGATACAATAGATGTCTTGTAAAACAGTAGTATTGTGTCTCTATCTATGCCACTAGGTTTCTAACTGAGTTGCAAAAGATAAAATGAACAAAATTATGTCACTTTGGTAAGTAGTCAAAAATTATTACAATAATGTGGAGCTGTTCCTGGTGAGCAAAGTTTTCCTCACTCTCAGAAGAATGGGCATGAAAATAATCTAGGGTAGGGCAAAGAAAGTGATAAAGAAGATCTAGTGGGGGAAAAATAATTCAGATACTGTACACAGAACGGGTGTCAAATGTTTATTTAACTGAGAATGTATGTGTACACTGTGTGTTTATTCAAAAAGTGTAATACATACAGGATAGATCAATGTTTAAGACATGACAGTGGACAACAAAAAATATGCTCGTCATGAAACAGGCCTGACACTTCAGTGTTGAGCAGAGGGAAGACACAAATCGGTTACACAGAGTCATAACTGACAAATGAAAAACAGGAGAGAAATCCTGGTCTCATTTAGGTCAGTATAAAGTTCCTCCTGACTGCAGTGTAGCCAGAATTTCATCCCAAGAATGGCACATATTCATTTTATATCACACCAGTGGGAGTGTCTGTAGATAGAGGTAATATTTTTTGCAATAGGCTTAGTCTTAGAAACAGACTTATTCTCTTGTTTTATTTCCTCCTGATGTGATATAAAATGTGTTAATATACCTATAAAATGTAAACAGTGACACATGAGATACATATTACGAGATAACTGCACATCATGCATTTGGAACAAATACAACTTTTAGGATCTGAAGGGACCCTTGAATTCTGTGGCTGACCATTATGTATGGACAGCTTGAAGCCTTATATATTTACTGTAAGGCTTAAAGGGGTTGACTGTGTCCCTTTAAAGTAAGATTTATCAGGGGTATATATAGATATATTGTATATATGTTAGAGTAAGAAAAATAACTTATAAACAGAAAATCTACTATATAAAATAATTATATAACCATTGATTTCACATGTGGGTCATTAAGTGGTAAGTAACAAACAACAGAGAAAAAAATAGACTTCTTGAATCTGATCCTTGCTGCCTGCTTTTTCCCATAGGGAGCTGAAAAGTATCTATTAATATTATGGAGTGTGCTGCTGAGTCACATGCAACCACTCTGATGTGTAGCTAAGTGAAATGCCTACCATACATTTAGGCAGAATAAAATTTAAAAGCATAATTTAAGTTTAGATGGGGAAATTATTTGAAAGATTTTATTAAAAGGCAGTAATGCAAAATATTGACCATGTGGTTGCTATATAATGCTGCCTGTGGTTAATGCAGACAGGTGGGAGATACAGAGGATGGGAATATACAGCACTTTTGACTTGCAGTTCATCAGTGAGCCTTCCATATACATTCGTATTTGCCATTTTTTAAACCTCTCTGCATTTAGATTTTATAAAAAATATATAAAGAGAGAGAAAGAAGAGGTTCCATGGATATCTGTGTCCAAAGAATTCCAAAGAGATGCATTTATTTATCTAGAAGTATTAAAATAAGTTCTATATTATGTATTTGTATTTCATCCAATTTCTTTGCAAACGTTTGTGCCTTGAAATGAAATGAGCTTTTGTTTATATTTAATTCACACCTATGTAGCCATGAAAAAGACGTGATGGTGATTCCAGGGCTGATTACCAGCTGGATTGCTTTGGCCTAACTTTCAAAACAACAGTATGAGTAAGTTCCTGAAGCCAAGTTTAGACAACTAAATAACTAGGGGCTGACATTTAAAAGGGCTCTCTTACTCTACAGCTCCCAGTAAAGAGGCAGTAAATAAGCCAGCCTTCAAAACCTGCTCATTGCACTCAATTTAGAAAATGTTTCATTTTATTTGGGTACATGAGATAGTAAGATTCAGTGCACTTGGTCTTTTAAGCCTGCTTTCAACCTTCCATCTGTTTGCAGAAGCTGTAGTGCCATTGTCAGCTGCATTCAGATTCCTCCTTGAAAAGGGCAGCAGCTCTCAAGCTGAGCTCCATGAACCACCATTTGTCTCCAGAGCCCTTTGTAAGAGCCTGTGTAAGTAAAATCTTGCTAAAGGAGCAGAGGAAGGTAGAAGATCTGGGCAGGCTGTCTTTTCCCCATGAGGAAGCATGCAGATGGGAAAATGGGAGGTAGGCAAATATCCTGAAGGCTTTTATGTACAGCCTTCTGGTGCATGGACACCTGTTGTACATCCTGCCATGTTGTTGTGATGCCATCAAAATCAACAGGCTGATCCTTGCCAAAATGTGGCCTGTGGCATGTATGGAGGCACAGTACTAAGGGCAGAGTTCATACAAATTTTGCTAGAAATAAAAGAGTGTCATTCCAACTACTTACATCAGCTAATTTGCAATGACACCTTCAGTTTTCTTGGACCTCTTTTGTCACAGTGCTCTATGGAACAAGTTTTTGTTCACACAAGTCTCTTTTAAAGTTCAGCTGTAAACAACAAACTAAATTCTTTTTATGTCTCTTACTCACTACCTAATAAAGGATAAAGCCTAAATGTTAGAATGTATAGTGGATTTTCTGTGCCTTGCTGCTCCACCCCCCTCTCGGTCAGTAACAANATATATATATATATCTGTCAAGGAAAATCCTGGCACAGCAATCTGATGGGGCAAAAAGAACTTCTGATCAAGGGTATGTCCACAGCAGATGGCAGAGGAGGTAGCAAACAGAAGACACTTTATACCTACTTGTCAATACAACCAGTGTGGAGAGCAGTATAAGAGAAAAAAATGCCATCATATTTCATATTTCTGTAACATGGCAGGGCCAAGAGGAAGCCTAAAGCACAAGGAAGCAGATAATTTCATCGAAGACACAGTCACTCACTGGAATAACAGTGTGAAATCAGCCTACGGGGAAGTGGCTGGGTAATGAACTCAGAAAAACAATCAGGTTCAGGGATGTTTTCTTAAGTTCTATTTAAAGTGTTAAAGAATGACTATTCTGTTCTGACCCGAAGAGATGGTATTTTTGTGGGAGGGATATATATATATATTTATATTTCTAAGCTATCTGCATTTTTCCAAATATCTATGGCTTCAAACCTTTGTTCTGATGGACCATCATTGCTCTGAACCATGACATTAGTTACCTTTTTGAAAACTGCTGTAAAAGCTGATGTGAGAGGTCAGTATGCAAATGGTATAAATATGATGATCTAAAATGAAAAAAAGTACTGGCCATGTCAAAGAATATTGTATTTGAAATATACATCTTTATTTTAAGATAAATTATATAAAATTAAGAATAGCTAAATAAAGTTAATATAACTAGAAGAATTACATCTGTCATTTCAGTACTGAAATATTACAATTGGCTCTGTATTTTAAAAGTTTAAAAGACTTTCTAAATATGAAATCAATGCAAGGATGCTGTTGGTAAATTGAATGTCTCACTTCATTATCTTCCATTTACATCACAACAGAATGGACCTGCCTTTAGCCCACTTCTATTTTAATTGCCAAAAGATACAGTAGAGTATTTGCCTCATATTCCCTGAAAATGAAATCATGCTGCTTAGGAGCCCTGCTTCTGTCTTTTACTCTCAGTAAACACATAGTTTTTAGAGTCTCTACAAAGCATCCTGGGGAACCTCTGACTCAGTATCTTTTTTTAGCAAAAATAAACATCAATTTATGAACATTAGACCAACACTGAAGAGAAAGGCTAAAGAGGTTTTCACAATTATAACATTCTTTTGGGTAAATACGAAGCACAGACACTCAAATTCTTTGGTTGCACAAATCTTTTTGAAAACATGTAAAGTCAGAACCTAGACCACTTTTTAAGTGTCCTGGTTTCAGGGTTGACTCACAACAATAAGAAATCTGTTCTTTTTACTACTAGGTGTCTGAATTTTCATTTATAAAATTGACTTCAGCACAGTTCAGGCTTCAAGACTCTAAGGTCCCAAAGCTCCCAAGAAAATAAGAGTGGACTTCCTGTTTATCAAGATGCATGTGAGAATGTGAGCCCACGCTATGTAAAATATTATGTATTTTTTTGACATCATGTCTTCTCCTGTTCTCATTGTTTAAGTGCCATTCCTTCAGTGCCAGTGAATCATTCATTGGTGCTGGAATTCAGTGTGTGACTAAAAGAAACAGCAATAATGATAAATCCTCTCCCAAACTAGTTGAAATCTCAAACACACAGAGAAGGTATAGCCAAGGACAAGAGCTTTATGGCCTCTCACTTCTACAGGTTTATTAAAATTCAGGACCATTTAGGAGTAAATGTAACTATCCAGAGGATGGTTATTACATAGCCTGACCTGAAATGTCAGCAGCTGAAAGACTCTGTGCTCCAGACTGAAATTAGGAATACTGTGAAAACCATAATGTTCTTAACTTTGGGACTCCTGATAGCAGCTGCAAAAATCTTTGATTTCAATAGAGGCAATTTTTTGTTCCTATTGGACAAGGCCTTTTGCAGTCATGCTGTGTACTGCAATTAGGTGTCATTCAACTCTGATTCAGTATTGATACTTTGATAAAGCAATTTGGCTGAGTGTGAAACATGATTAGTGGCTGCCTGGTTCATGTGGTCAGCTTCATGGTGGGACGATGCTTAGGTGGTGAAATAAAAAAGAATTGAAAGAGTCAGTGTAAAGAAATTGGTGGACTAATTTGATCCTTTTCCCTTGTGCAATGTTCTTAAATGAAACTTCTGAGGTATGAGCAAGCTGGGACATTGAAGAGTTCCTGTATGAAAAAGTAGGGACCTTGAAGATCATGAGATCTTAACTTCAAAATAATTTTGCTGAGAAATAACTCAGAAGACATTTTTTGGATTAGATACCACAGTGACATTGTAGCAGTGGTCTTCACACTAGGCACACTGTCCGTACACTGACATTTTACTGTTCACAGCAGAAATCGAGGATTTGACACCCATGATTTGAATAATATTCATTGCATTGTTATTGGACACTTGATTGAAGGACACACTAATTTTCCTTGGGACGCTGTGTATTCATGTGTGTTCAGACCAGCCAAGATATCACTGCATTTGATCAACACCTGGGTCTTCAAAAAGAATGTCCATACTTTTTATTGCTATTCATTTTTTCTTCTGTGTTTCTTCTTCATTGTCTAGTCTCTCATATGAATTAACAGAATCCATAAAATTAAATATACATTTAAGAAGTATGTAATCATCAATGCCCCTGTTGGACCATTTGATCAGAGTCAATAAATTGAATAAAGAATTTAAACAAGCAGAGCCACAGTAATAGTAGAATATTGTGAAGAGAGAATGTGTATACTACAGTGCTCTTTACCTAATCTAGAATTTTATGACACAGACAGCTCTTTAGTCTTTCATACTTTCCCGAAATATTAATCTTTTGGGATTCTTCAAAGGTTCAGTCAAATTTAAATGTTATTACTTATGTTGAGTTAGAACAGCTATGTATTTCTGAGTGCAAAGGCAATATAAAAAGGGATAAAACCCACAAACCATTTTCTCACCACAAATGCCTGCAGCATCTTTTATCGATGTCAGCCCTTTCTCTGCTCGTGGCTCTTTGCTGGCATTTGCCAGGGGAACTGTTATTGACACATGTATCAGGTGAAAACTGGCAGTTCAAAACACAATCTGTCAAGTGCAGGCATTTGTTTGGGGCACAACAAGGTGGGAGATGAGAGAATATAGGCAAAGTTATGCCTTTTTAACAGCCTGTTAGAAATCCCTCAGAATCACCTGGTGGCTTAATGGGGACAGGCAGAGGTTCTTAACGTGGTCATTCTGTTGTATTTATAACACAGAGGATGTAAATTTGAAAAAAGTCTTGATTTGAGTATTTTTAACCAGTGCTTCAGTGTGGGGGATGATCCCCTCCTCTACCCACCCAAAAGTATAATCTTTCCTTCAGACATATTTCCAATGTAGACTTGCCCTGACATTGCCAGTCAAACTGCTGCCTGAGTCTGATTTGCCGACTGGAATAAAACTATTCATGTCAGTTTTGGTACCCAGAAGGAGAACCCAGGAATTAAAAATCAGAATGTAATGAACCTCAAGTTGGGTTACTTTTTTTTTTTTTTTCTTTTCTTTCTGCAGTTGCTCAGGTCCTACCAGTTTGCTTAAATCTAGGTGTCAGTCAAAGAGAAAATGCCTTTTTCTTTCTTCTTCTACTGTTTTTTGTAGTTTTGGAAAGGAGATGGAAACAGTTGTAGCTCTTTATACAATGACTCACACACTAAAGCCACCATGTAGTCAATCAAATGCCTCCAATCCTTCTGCTAAATCACATTTTGTGACTCTCTCAGCAGCATGGGACACGGCTAGGAGCACTTAAGAGGAAAAGAAAAACCAAAACACCCACTTATGATCTGTATAATATGGGTATATAATACAGTACCCCTTTATCCCCTTCAGTGGCATAATCAAACCATGTGGCTGGAGTCCTGCATTAAGCCCCTCATTACAGTATTTACTGCTTTAAATGGTGGGCACCAAAGCCAATTTTGTTGGCTGTGCTATAATTAAGCCTTCTCCCTAACTGTGTAAGGTTCTCTGTTCTCCACTGGGGTATTTTTCATGGCAAGTGAATTCTTGGAACAAAACCTAGAGCTTTTTTTCACCTCCTCATGCAGCTTTGAAAAGCAGTAGGGAAAAAAAAGTAAATTAGCCTTTCATGTTTTATTGATACCTATGTTCCATCTGACTGTCAGGAACTTCATAGTGGCAGAAAATACTTCAGCAACTCTTCAGTTCTGCTCTTTGAGACAGGATGCAATGGATCACTATCCCATGCAATAGATATTTAATCCACAGCAGTATGCAAATCATCTGCTCTATGCCAACAACTCATTAAACTCTTTAAATTTGGATAAAAAAGCCTGAAAACCTAGCAGGACCCAGGGAAAGGAATGGAGATAAAGAGCACACCCCTTACACGATGTGGTGTCAAAGAACTTTCAGGAGAACATCCAGGCTAGTCCAACAGCAAGTGCAAGAGAGAGTAATAGTTCTGGAAATAAAATGTAGGGAATTTCTTTCTGAACCCAAGGGTGAGAAAAAGTTTCACTCTGCCAAATACACTGCAGCTGTGGAGAACTAGAGAAGTTTGTTGGTATCCTTGAACAAAATTCTTCCTGCTATAGACAATATCCAGTATTGCAGTAGAAGATTTCAAACTTGAGACCAAGTTATTTAGCAGGTTAATGAAATATTCTTTCTATTCATTACAGATAACCAGCAAAAGTCCTTCCTTTAGTAATGCAAGGCACAGTTAAATTACTGGGTACTAATTTACTGTCAGTAGTACTATCAAGTACTGACAATTCTACAAAAACTGGCCCTGATCCATTCACACTTCAAAAACACTGTAAATTTAGATGACATTTTTATAAGTCCAAGAGTAAAATTTCATGGTCTGGTAGTTTGTAATAGCAGTTTTGACTGATAAATAGTCAATATAATATCTCTAATTAAAAATGGGTGGAGGGACATGTCTGGGGCAATTATACCTTACTATTTAAGACCCCTGATAGCTGCCTGAGGGCTTTTTAAAGGTCAGAGTTATCAACCACGTGGAAAAGGCAATGGGCTAGAAAACAACTGAATCTTCTCAAAGGTAAGTTAGATGAAACAAAATTATCAAAATTTTAGTAATTTCTTCATTAGGTAAGTGTAGATTAATTGCTCCAGATTCACTTAGGTATTTGAGACTGTGGTCCATAAAAATGATTAATTTGGTATTATGACAGTTCAAACAATTTTGAAAGAAACTAACTGAAGTCTGCATGGTTGTAGTGTAAGGAGAATTGTTCAACTGGGGAGACAAAGTAGAAGGCTTTTCCTCTGGAGCAGTTTAAAGTTGCATCTGGCTTCACTGGTGATTTTGCACACAGAAAAAAAGCATGTGCTCTTGAAATTCTTTGATAACACACATTAGGAGCTATCATCAATAGAGAAGGGAACATGATATTTTCCAGAAAGAATAGAATGACCTTGAGAACAGATATAATAGAAAGAAGCTGTATTTAGAATCTAATAACAACTAAGTCTAAACACTCAGCAGCTGTAAACAACTGAAACAATCCACAGGTATTACCATTTGTGGCAATTAGTTACAAATTTGATACAGCTGTTAAAATCAAAAATGTTAGCTGAGGCATATTCTGCATTATACCACCACAGAATAAAAACTTTGTATTTTCACAATTTCATTGATTCATAATAAAGAGTAATTAAATCTTTTCAAAAAAGACGTGAGGGGAGAAAATAATATAATAAAATTTATACTGTTAGAATAAGGATGGAAGGCTGAGCAAGAAAGGAATCCAATTGCTCCCTCTACAATGGGATGGAAACAGTGGTAACCATCAGGAAAAGAGGAAAGCTACTCAAGGTAAGAAGGTCTTCAAGGATAAACACTTGAAATAATGTCTATAAACTCACCAATGAAAACTGTCTGGAAGTTAGAAGATACTTTTAAGTGTTAAAACCCAGAAAGGGTGTCAAGCAGGCAAAAATTGAGGTGACCCTCAGGTAGGCTCTGTCTTGGTTATGAATGAGACTCTGTGCCACATCTGCTGTGGCAGCAGCTCACTGGACACAGTGGGCTAATCTGAAGGTCTGTTCCCTTTTGTCTCTCAGCATACTTTAGTGTGTTGCTCCAAAATATGTTAGTGACTTTACTCATGACTTGTTAAGTCAGGGAGAGAAATACACAAAATATGGGGCTTGACATGTCATAGGAAGAAGACTTCTGAATCTTGCCTGGGGTCTATTTCATCTACATTCACAAAATAATAGTAAGAAAGTTGTTC
Source organism: Rhipidura dahli (assembly GCA_013399225.1). Taxonomy (NCBI): domain Eukaryota; kingdom Metazoa; phylum Chordata; class Aves; order Passeriformes; family Rhipiduridae; genus Rhipidura; species Rhipidura dahli. The sequence continues at coordinate 345,425 of VXAC01007459.1, read as the reverse complement.
CAAATCTGAGCCTAAGTACATATGTTTGGTGGTGGCTTTTTGGACACTGCATGTCAGATGGAAAAGTCTGTCACATTCTTGCTAAAATAGGATTCAATATAGTTTTCCTAGACAATCTGATGTCAAAATACATCTGTCACAATCAGTTGCTAAGCATGGTTCTCGCTTTTAAAAAATCAGATAGATGAGGGAAAATATTTAACAGTGCTGAAAGCAAAAAATATGTCTCTCGTTCACTGAATTCATGGAAACATGCAGAGTTTAGCAGCTATTCAAGACTTGTTCATCTTTTATTTTGGGCAACAACTGACCTGGGGTTTTAGGGTGGAGCATCCCACAGGGCAACAGATACCTGTGACCAAGTCTCTGTGACAGAATAAGGGTGAAGTCAAAACGCAAGGTGTCTTAGCTCCTCCCTCATTTCAGACTCTTTGCTGGGGTTGCTGAATGCTGTGAATTGGGTTCCTCCGTGTATGAGTGCCCATATGTTGTATGACTGTACTAGGTGGTGAGTAAGGAGCCATTCATTTAAGCTGTGGAGTTCCAAAACTCAACAATAAAATACAGACCTTATTGAAGTGGCTGCACTGGTCTTTGATGTCTGGTTCTTACCACTTAGCATTCAGTTCAGGCTTTAGGTGGTAATTAGGTAAATAAATTGCCACTTGACACCTGCCTGTCTTTACTTTTTCAGACTTTCCTTATGCCAAGAAGTCACAGATTTGCACCTTTCCAGAGGGGACTGGATATAAACTTCATGCTTTGGCACACTGCAGATACATTTTTACTCTCCGCTCAATCCCCTATTTTGCTGTCAACCAAAATAACCCCAAACAGAACAACAACAACCAAACAAGACCACAACAACCAGACAACTCCTCCCCGCCCCCAGAAAATGAAAACCTAGGAGTCCAAGCTTAGCAATATGTTCAGTATGGTACTAGTTGATTTAGAATATTCTTCCAAATGAAGCATGTTCAAAATATTTTACAGAACTAAAAGCTTCGCGTGACTGCAGCACAAAAACAAAATCCAAAATGTTTTGGCTAAAAAAGGGAAGCCTTCTGTTTTCCTTGCAACTGAGGCCAAACCAATTTTAATTTCTGACTTCTTAATTAATGTTAAATACAATTTAGACTGAGTTTCTCATAAAAAAAAATAGTGCCACATTTGTAGATCTACAGTTATTTAGTCCATCATTTTAATTTGAGCATCTTAAGTATAAGAACAGTTAAATTCAACATCTTCATAGATTATGCCATCTGTTAATGAAAATCTATACTCCAGAGCTATGCACAGCGTGGTTAATAATTTGGCCATTTTACAAATTGGCCATTTTACAGCTTGGCCATTTTCAATTTATTTTTGCTGTGTTGGTGTCTAAAGGTTTGCTGTGCTCATAAAATAAGAATTTCATTTTATGGTAAAATACAAGTCTTGAAAGTTATTTTCATTACATCCCAGCATAGACTGAGAAAGCTTTTGAATTTTTATTGAGAAAGAAGGAAAGAGACTGGCTATCTGAGATATGAGATTCAAGTTCATCTGACCCTGTCTGGAGACCCAAGCTTTTGTTAGGACCTTGGTTAAGATGTTAGGCACTGAGGCAGTTCCTCAGCCCCTGGTTTATTGGTAGGTGAGTTGAGTCCTTCAATACTATCCACAGTAGTGTAGATGTGGACACCTCTGCCATTACTTTTCACTAAATGTAGATTTAGAGCTGTTTTTTATGAGAAATCCACTATAGGATTCAATGAGTTGTGCAGTGAAAGTGCTTATTTTCTCCACAGATTGCAAAGGAAATACTGGATGATAAATGAGAGGCAGACATCTGCGCTGTGTGAGCCTGAAATTGATCAAAAAATTAGGCAATTATTGTATGTCATAAGTAAGCAAGTTGTAAGCTGTTGTAAGCAAGTTGCTTTTTAGTTCAGGGTGGGTAACAACCAAGGTGAAGTCCCGCATGTGGTAGAGCACTCTGATGGAACTGAGTCTTTCATGTGTGAGATGAGTGTGAAAAAACCCCCAAACATCCTTGTTAGTAATTTTAGTTACAGTCTTAAAAGTGAAGAATTTTTGTTTGCGGTGAAGGTTTAACTACATCCAGCGTGTTAAAGTAAAAGTTTTGAATTAGGGGGTTTTTTTTGAGTTTTGGAGGTGTGAGTGTTTTATTTTGGTTTGTTTGTTTTTTTAAGTTTCAGCAAAAATTAACATGTGAAACAGTCTCCAGGGACCCACTCTGTTTTAGTGAGGGCAAGAAGAGCGGGCTGCTCCACAGGTTCAGGGGAGCTGGGAGCCAAAGGTGGCAGCAAGGCAGCCAGGCAAGGGCTGCCCAGCAAGGGGAGCAGAGAGGTCTGGTGACAGTGACGAAGTCGAGTCCAGGGCTATCCAGAGCAGTCTGTAGTGATGAGGCAGGCAGCAGCCAGGATCAGCAAGGCAGGCAGGACAAACAAGGTGCAGTGCCAGGCACACCTACAGTGTACCTTGGGCATCCTCCAAGGCATAAATGCAGCTCCCAAGCCAAGGTGCCCCAGCCAAGACAAAGTGTCTGTCTCAGCTCCTTCTCTCACCTTGGCTGCTCTCAAGCAGTCTGACCCCATGTTGCAGGGCCATGCCGTGTCCAAGCTGGGCTTCAGCCCAGCCAGCTTAAACTTGGGAAGTGAAGATGGATTCACAAAGGGCCCTGGCAATGTTACCACATACTTTGTAAAGAGTAGAAGAGATTACTTTGACTCTAGGAATTAGAGAGTAAAAGGGAGTTGAGGGGCAAGAAAAGAAATGGAGACACTAAGCTCCACACATGATCACAACGAATGATAGTGCAAAGGTGATTGAGTCCTTCACCCCCTAACCAACATTTCAGTGAAACACCAGTATTTGCAGCAGGGGATCATCTAAATTAAAGGGTAAAATAAAGAAGCAGAAGACTGAAGCAAATGTAGAACCTTGTTGAGCACAGTAGGAGTAAATCTTAAGTATAATATATTTGTCTTATAAAAGTTTTCGGGTAAGAGTGGTGTGCCTTCCTTACTTCCAACACCACTCAGTCCCTCCTAGGTATCCTATCTGTTAGCATCTCAAAAACTTCCTGATTTGAGAAACCACAATAGTGTAAAACTGTCAGAAGTGAGATGTTTCCTTTCACTGCACAGAGCTGTTGGATAGAAATACAAAGTTTTTGCTTTTTACAGCGAGCTTTTGCAGTCTTTTCCATAGGCTGAGGTTGTTTGATTTGAAAGTTCAGAGATAGATTCTTAGTTGTTGTAAATAAGCAGAACCTTATAATTTTGCTAGGCTGGTAGCAATTTTTGGTGGCTGAGATCTACCACACAGTTTGGAACAAAAGTGTTATTTTCAAATCATAATCAGAGAGATGAGCCCTGTTAAAAATGGTCTTGTTCCACTGCAAATATCTCCTGTCTTACCAGAGACACAGTAATTGTGAAATTTTCCAACAGCTGCTATTTCCACTTTTCTCTGCTTTAACATCAAGCTCCTATAGATTAAATAGCTTGCTCATGCAAAAAACCTCTTATTTTATAAACCATGAACCTGTTGGCAGTTTCGTGTCATTCTGAAAGAAATCATTATAGCTTAATACCATGTTATAGAATCAGGATGAGTTTGCCTTGAGTTTCTGCTTGGGTGAGGTGTGGTGGATGGAATCTTCCTTATCCAGGGCCACTTGGACATTACAGGGCTAAACATTTTCATGTGATCAAAGCACAAACTTTTGTGTCCCACGACTGCTTTTGGTAGCATGAACAGCCTCCTGTAGCTACCAAAATTGCTGTGTTGGTGTGTTCTTACCTTCACCTTGTTCCAGTCTCTCACACTTTGTGACAGGTTATGGTGGAGAAATCCTGGTCTAGTGAAGGCAGCATGCAGATCCAGCTTTTTATGTTGACTGCTCCTGATGCTAGGGAATTTCTCAAAGTCATTCTGCTACTAAAAACGGACTCTGACTAAGTGCTATAGGGAATAAAATCTGGTCTAAAATCCTACTTAGGGATGAAACTGTCATGAAACTGGTGAGTAACCACCAGTTACTGGGCTTGAGTAATACACTGACTAGCATGCTTAGCCCAATAAAATAATAAAATACTTCCTTTTGGTAGTATTGCCCAAATACTATTTCCCATACAAATTACATGGGAAGAAAATGATTGCTTTCATAATCACATATCTCCCTGTGCAGTGAAGAATTTATCCCAGTTTTCTGGCTGCCCCTACAACTCCCCACCAATTTCCTAAGCCAATTTTTCCTGGCTTGTGTCCATGTCTTCCTTTACCCTCTCCCAAAATCAGAGCTAAAGAATCCATGCTGGTGAGAACACTGCTTAGGATAAACTTCTTTGCTGGTATTGTCCTTGGTCTGGGAAAAGATTCAAGTCAGTAAGAGGAAAAATTTCTTTGTGGGATACACAGTATTTTATTAAGAGCCTGCCCAAAGAAAAGTGGGTAAAAATGCAATATCTCTGCTCCTAGCAAGATGTCATTTGGGATACAAATACTGATTCCCAAGGTAGTAAAATTTACATGTTAAAACACTTGCACTACAGATATGTAGCTTGGAGTAGAGGTCAATTCCCCAGGCAAAACACCCTTCTTGTCCAGTAGACAGAGGGGTGGCCAGGCTGCTGAGCAAGAAGCCCCTAACATGCATGTCAAGTGTTAGGTGGTGCTGAGTTAGCCAGCGTATGGATACTGCTTCTTCCTGCTTTGAATTTGGTATTTTATACCATATTGAATTTATATTTCTTTTAATTAGCATCCTGCAATCTAGAAAAGCATCAGGCATAGATTAGCATAAGACTATGCATCAACATTGTCAACACACCTGTTATAGCCAGGATACCTTGCAGGAGGAAATGCACACACTTGTGTCATTCAAGCATTTGCTGAGCTAGAGAGAAGGAATTTTGTGGATCAAAAATGTTTGTTTAAGGGTTGCCAAAATTCTGCTTAAATCTCTTAAATATTTAGCTCCTTTTTTGGATCCCACTGTTATGGCCTGGCTGCTAAAATCTCCAGGGGCTTTGACAGTGTTATATATTCTGCTCTACAAGTACTGGTAGAGAGCAGAGAGGGTGACCAGAGTGTCAGAGATCAGAGGGGCTGACCAGAGTGTCAGAGATCACACATCTTCTTCCCAAGGGTCTTCAAAAATGAGCCTAGAGGGACAGGCATATGTGGATGTGTAATTCATCTGTGTGTGTGCAGAGGGGCAGAGAAAATACTGGGGAACTCTTGCTTTTATCCCACTTGGCTCAGAAATCACTAAACTCTTGGCAACATGGAGACTTAAAACACAGTTAAGCAAGATGGCAAATGATTCAATATGGATTAAATAAACTAGTGAAAGTGCATGTATAGTAGCTGTGGAACGTTATTCTTGTTGTTTCCCCTTTTTATTTAAAAGCATTTGCTTCTGCCCAATATTGACCTATCCTAACCACATCAGACACTGGCAGTGCTCTCCCTGAAATTAATATATATCCTTAGCTTTCCAGATTATTTATTTTCCTCTGTTCATTTTATGTTCCCTGGTTTAGTTGTGTTACCAGAAGCTTGCCCAGTTCCACTTGTTTCTGCAAACTACAGTTAGTCCATCACTAAAAAGATGCCAGCACTGCCTTACTTGGTGACATCTCGGGGAAAAGAAAGATATTTGGATATGTCATCAGGTATTTGGTCTGTAGACCAGTCATATTTTTCTTTCAGATACTGATGTGCAATCTGTAAGGTGTAAGGGCAATTTTGAAATAAACCAGTAGCAGTTAGTCACTTAGGGAGATTAGAACCTGCTGCTGACCTCATCTTAGTTACAGGTGTCTGAGACTACTGCAGTGGTTTTCACAGCAGATATACAAAGCAGCACAACTGCTGTTATCCCTTAAGATTTTGGAAACCAAAATATAGGTCCCAACAGGGATCACAATTTTCCCCCCATGCATACATAATCACCACAAACTAAAATCCCTCTTCAACTGCTGCTTTACTCTAAAGATTGGCAATATTCAACCATGAAATCATAGAATAATTTAGTTTGGATCGTTGGAGCTCATCAAGTCCAACTCACAGCAAGTCTGTCTTCCAAGTTAGATTACGTTGTTCAGGGCTGTGTCCAGCTGAGTTTTAAAAATCTCCACCATTGGGAAGTCCACAACATCACTAGGCAACCTGGTTTAGAGCTTAACCATTGTGAGATTTTGGTGGTTTTTTCCCTTTGAGACTATTTAAAATATCTTACTGTCAGTATATACTGTCTCCTGACATTTTGCTCTGCACTTCTGAAAGGAGTACCTTGTCTCTAAGTAGACAGTACTCAGTACCCCCATTAGGTTTTTCCACAGGCCAAGCAAACTTGCTCTCTTTTGTGTCCTGTTCTCTACACTCTACACCTGTGGTAGTCACCGATCTGAGTGGTATTTGGATAACCAGAGAGTTTCTGCCCCATCCTGTTATTGTCAATCTCCCCATTTGGCTTCCCTGGTTGGCTGTTGTCCTCTGCCTTTCAACACCCCCCCAGAGCTTCCCTATTGGTCCCCATTCCCCTGATCCTGCCTCCTTGGAGCCCGGGACAGACCCAGCGTTCTCTTTCTTGCTTGATATTTGCTTGGAGATTCTGAGGAGCTCAGATGAATAAACCCATGCTCTGCCAGCATGAAAGCAATGCCCTTCTTGACTCCTTACTGCTGAGATATCACTGACCCTGCCTGTGCTCTGCAGGGACACGTGGGACCCTACAGAGCCAGCCCAAAAGGGACTAAATTAACATACACCAAAATCCAAAATATGGCATGCCTGTATTTGTCATTTGTGGGGACCCAAACTGGATGAAACATTCCAGGTATGGTCATGCAAGTGACAAGTAAAGGAGGAAAATCACTTCCCTAGATCTTTTCTCTTGTCATTGACCAGCCCTGGTTCTTCTAAGGGCAACTGCTAACTTGTGTTTAATTTGATGTTCACTGGGATCTCAAATACTTTCACAAAACTATTTCCTAGTCAATTTTCCCCAGACTCATACAGGTGCAGGAGTTATTATATCTCCATACCTGCAAGACTTTTTATATGCTTTTGTTGAACTTCATGAGGTACCTGTCAGCCTGTTTCTTTCTTCTCTCAAAGTCTTTTGATGGGATAGCTTTGTCCTCCAGTTTCAGTCATTGAACCTTTTTGCAGCTTGCAAGGCTCACAAAATTGCCTTGTGTGATTATCCATGTCATTGATGAAGATGATAAGCTCTGTTGGTCCCAGTATTGATCCTTAAGAAATATTACTCCTGTTAGGCTCTTGGTTAGGTCTTTGTAATAACAGTCCAGCCAAGTTTTCACCTACCTTGTAATTCGCCTCTAAATTCTAATACTGGATTTGGACATCTTGCAAGTTATGAAGGCAGATAGAGAGCAGCCATAAAGCACCTCAAAATTTTACATGTCATTTGTCACTTTATCATGTCCCTTGTCTTTCTCAGCCACGGAGCAATGTTTTTCCTGGGTATTTTTGTTTATTTGTTTTGTTGAGGGGTATTTTGTTTGTTTTGGTTTTGGTAGCTTGTTTTGTTTTTTCTTCCTACGGAAGTATTTCACCTTGTACTCACATCTCCAGTTTCAGCTCCAGCTTTGAGCTTCCTGATTTGTGCCCCTCATTCTCGGGCAATGCCTTTGTGACACAGAGAAATCCAGAATCATGGAATTGTTTGGGTTGCAAGAGACACAAACAATTGATCCACTGATCCAACTCTTAAATCAGCACTGCCAAACCAGCATTAAACATGTCCCTGTGTGCCACTTCTACACAACTTTCAAACACTTCCAGGAATGGTGGCACTACCACTTCATTGGGCAACCTGTACCAATGCCTGACAACTCTTTCAGTGAAGAAATTTTTCCTAATATCCAGTTTAAATCTACCCTGGTGCAATTTGAGGCCATTTCCCCTTGTCCTGTCACGGGTTGCCTCAGAGAAGAGACTGACTCTGATCCTGACTACAACCCTCGTAGTTGTAAAGAGTAATAAGGTCTCCTCCATAAGCCTCCTTTTCTTCAGGCTAAACAACTGATTTCCTCAGTCATTTCTCATAAGAATTGTGTTCCAGACCCTCCACCAGCTTCACTGCCCTTCTCTAGACTTGCTCCAGCCCCTCAGTGTCTTTCCTGTAGTGAGGGGCCCAGAACTGAACACAGGATTTGAGGTGTGCCCTCACCAGTGCTGAGCACAGAGGGAAAATCCCTGCCCTGGTCCTGCTGGCCACAATAGTGCTGATACAGGCCAGGATGCCATGGGCCTTCTTAGGCACCTGGGCACACACTGACTCATGTTTAGATGGCTGTCCACTAGCCCCCTCCAAGTCTTTTTCCACCAAGCAGCTCTCCAGTCGCTCTTTCTGCAGCCTGTAGTGCTGCTGGGGTTGTTGTGACCCAAGTGCAGGACCCGAAACGTCACATTACTGAACCTCATGCAATTGGTTCATGGATCCAGCCTGTCCAGGTCCCTCTGCAAAGCCTTCCTACACTACTGCCCAACTTGGTATTGTCTGCAAACTGACTGACAGTGTACTAGACCCCCTCATTCAGAGATTGCATTGATAAAATAATCAAAACAAGTCCCACTACTGATCTCTGAGGGACACCACTTGTGACCAGATGCCAACGGGATGTAACTCCATTCACAAACACTCTCTGAGCTCAGCCAGACAGCCATTTTTTAACCAATAAAAAGTATTCCTCTCTAGGTCCTGACCAGTGAGCTTCTTCAGGAGAATATTGTGAGAAAAAGTGCCAAAGGCTTTACTAAATTCTAGGTAGACACCTACCTTTGCTTCTATTTCTTTACAGCTCTTTCTTATTCTTATCATCTATTGCTTTTTTTTTTCCCCTCTGCTGAACATCAGTTACTGCACATCATGAAGACAGCTGGTGGAACTCTGTTTTCAAATTCTGGAAATCACTTACCATTATCTCCTCCCAAACTATAAAGGCACTCCCTTTGTTATCTTTATTCTCCACTTAGAAATTCTGGTGGTTTTTTGCTTGCTTTGGACTTTTGTAATTTTGCTCCCTTGAAAAGAAACCATGTCAGAAATATGTAGAGGTATTAAATAAGTTGTTGCCCGATTTTTGGGAATTCATCTATGTCAGCATATAAAGATTTTGTCTTTGTTGACATAACATCTTCCACTAAAATGAATTGGAATAAGATTTGTTTGATTAGTAGCATCACCCTGGGAAGAGCTGACATCATTTAGTTGTGGGATTTTACTAGTGTATAAAATGATTGCATTAAATGTTTAGTCTGGAGTTGATTTTGGAGAATGTACTGGAAGGTGCCTCATGTACTGCTACATGTCACAACCATGCTATCAAACAAAAGTATGCAATGGTGAGCAGCACGAACCCGAGACGATGGTTATTATGTCACTAATGTGGCCATTAAGTTTTCATGTTAAGATTTATTATGCTGTCATTACAGCACTTTTGTTTTTGATATATCAAACCACTACTACAGTACATATTTGTTGACATCTCGTCTGTTTTAGAAAGGCAAATGATTACAAGTTACCAAGGAAACTAATAAGCAGTATGCAAGGAATAGGCTGCACAATTTGTTTTGCTGGATAGCAAGTCACTGCTGTTTTAATGTCAATTAAATTGCTCCTACTTCTCACACTGATAAAATAAAAACAAACCATGTACCATTTAAAAACATTATAGCCATATCCATTTAGTAAATGGAAATGTGCATTGTATTGTAGCTTATACAGATGGAAGATAAAGAGGGATGTAATTTGTTGAAGGCTTTGTGTACTTTATATACAAAGTGCTTCATTTTATGGCTTTACAGAGAGTCTTCTGTTCCATTAAGTCCATAAGACTACATGACCACAGACCTCAGCACCTGAAGGAGTTTTTAAGACTGGTAAATACCAACTTGTTTTCTTAGTTTGAATTGCCTAGACAGTTTGATAAAAAAAAACTTTCATTCAGATCTGCTGTTGAGCTGTACTGTGAAAAGAGAAGTTTGGAGTAAATCAGATCAGTGGGATTGAAATTGATTTAAGTTGGTGACTCAGATAAAACAGGTCACCTGCCCCAACTCCTGAGCAGATTACAATGAGAAGCTGTATAATGCCGTGAATGAAAATCAAAGAGTTTAATTTTTTTGAAAGCAAGAGGGGATCCTCAGAGGACTGTATATTTTGAAGCCATAATAGCTGTTGTGTCTATTTACTGTGGAAGAAACATTAGGGATTCTCTGTAGCCCTAGAGAACATTTGTTCATGGTTCTGACCTTTGGGTGAAGGACCATGAATTTTTAAAATATTGTTAAGTACTCTTTGTTATTTTTTTTCTGCCCTGTTCTCCTGAGCCTTATGTATTCTGGATTGTTTGGTCTAATGAGTTGTACCACATCCCCTAACCTTTTCCATGTTTGTAAGCTTTCAGTCTCAGTAAATCCACCACAACATTTGCAAGGCAGATGAAATATGAAGCAAATGCTACTGCTGCTGTTGCCTACTCACTGCTTAAATTGACTGACAGTGGCCTTGGAAGGCCAGGAGGGTGTGTGGAGTTGAGTCCCAGAGGAGACAGGCAGCAGAGCAGGACATGCTCACCTACAGTGGAAAGAATGGAAGGTGGAAAAAAGGTCAAACTTTTGAAGATATAATATTGTGGGGCATTGCTCCCACAATGAATTTGTTAGATGGATTTATTTTCTCACTTGTTGGATTTGCCCTCAGTGACAGCAGCACTGCCTTCCTTCACTGTAACACTTGCTCATTACAGCTTATGCAGAACAGATCCAAGTGTGCTATAACCCAGACCACACCATCTCATATTACTTTGTGTACACCTTAAAAGGACTATTCTTTTCTCCTTATATAAGTGATACTGAAATGAAAATAAGCATGAGTACTACTGGATACTGATAACCTTCAAAAACATGATATTAGCTGGGTAATATATCTTAATATCATAATGATAGCAAGGACAGGCAAGGTGGTGTGCCTGTCCCTTTGGCTTTAAAATCCCTGAAACCGTGGGAGATGTGATAGCATCAGCTGAATGCATTTTTAGCTGCCTTCTGTCCAGATAGCATTTCTTCAAAAGTATTTTTGGTGGAAGGATTGGTGGGTGTTAACCAGTTCTAAAATGAAATACAATAATTGCCTGTGGCAAAATTAGATCAACAAGCTGTCTAAACTGCAGGTGCTGATATTAGTGAGGCAGTGTTCATGAGCAGCAGGGGATAGCTGCATAAGGAGTAGAAGAAGTGGATATGAATGAATAGGTGGAAAGAAAAAGATAGGAATGATATGTAGAAAACTAGAATAATGTATTTTTTTTCTGGGTTTTCTGAACTTCTAGTTCTTCTTTCCAAACCATATGATTAAAGTAGTGTTTTCACTGATCCTGTCAATAGTCCTTGTTTCCCTCAGGTTTGACTTGAATATCCAGGGCTGGTTTGCAAAAGTCCCCATGGGACTCTCCCATAGTGGGGAGAAAGCTTCAGGGCTACTTTTTAAACATACTTCCACAAAAGATGTGAAGTCGCTGAAATTTGGCTGCACAGAAAAGTTAGAAAATCCCTTTGTGAAGTATCAGACACAACAATATATATTTTACTGGTGTATACAAGTATGAAACTTTCATTTTGTTTTACCATGTTTTTAAAGACTGAACATTTAAATATATTATGGGATTATTCACCAAATATTCCATAAGTGTGGAAGGTAGATTACAAATACGCAAATGGACTATTAGGGTGAAAGTACATCCTGCAAGATTTACAGAGATGGAATAAGTATTAAATTCAGGAAAGTATTTCCTGCAGAGGAAAATGTGTCATCAAAAATGAGAAATTGTTGCAACAAATGCAGCTGTTGAGTGTGTCAGGAATTGAAGTTGAACTGAATGAGAATGAAAAAAAAAAAATCATTCTGTGGGATCTTGTAAAAAGTAACCAGAATTAAAATTAGCACACGTAGTGTATTTATAAAATAATTATGAAAAGACAAAATAGAAATACATTCTCTGGAAGTATTAATCAAAGACAATAGTTATAGGATGATTTTAAACCTATCAATCAAATTTTAAACAAAGGAAGAAGATGGCATTAAATTTAGATTCAAATTAAGGTATTAAATTATATAGTAACTCAGACAACTGTTTCTGGATTTGTATAAGTAGAAGCCAGTCCATAATTTTCCCCTGGGGAATAAAGATGAGAATTTCAAAGGATTACTCCTGGCTAAATGCATTTTACATAAATGCATAATGCAAAAGTATAAGCTGCAGGGAGAAACATGCTGGTTATATACAAAGTTAAAATTATGTGACATTTAAAGTATAGCTCAGAAATATGCATATATGGAACACAGAGTGTTTATTTCTTGGGCTCAGATCAACAACGATTTGCTTTCATGGCAGCTGCTTTCACAAAAATGCCTTAAGGGTCAAGGGGTTTGGGTTTGGGGAAGGGTCTTCTCTTGTGGAACTGAACTGTTCTTTAGCTTTTAAGATCACAAACCAGTCAATTAAAGACAGAAGGGGGGAAAATAATGCAAAACACAAAGACATATTGGGGCAACTAAATGAACTGCTTTTGAAGGCATGAATTTCTGCAGTGTGGTAAGAGAAAGGGAATGCCAATCATTAAGCTGTGGCTGGGTTGGACAGCGCTTGGAGCAGAAATGGTGTGAGCTTTCACATGAGTTTCTAATGTATTTTCAGTAAAGTGAAAAGGGCATTCTGGGGAGAATAAATGAAATATTCATGTTTTCCTAATGAGCATCAAGGGTCCCTCAATTTTCTGTTTGATATTATTCTGTCCAGACAACTTGAAATTAGATCACAGGTGGGAAAGCTACAGGGAATAGCAGAGGATCACAGAATATTCTGAGTTGGAAGGGACCCACAAGGATTATAAAGTCCAACTCCTTAAGAGAATGGTCCATACGGGGATCAAACACACGACCTTGGTGTTAATAGCACCATGCTCTGAACAACTAAGATAATACTTCAGTCTAACACAATGATGATAAGGTGATACCAGAGACTGGCAGGAGCCTGTGGGAAACATCAGGGAAGCTCTGGGCTGGCACACTGACTGCTAGAAGCAGACCATGTGTATTCACATGATTGTTTACTTGTCACAGACTGGAATATAGGATCAAAAGGGACTTCTGAATTCAAAAATTCCAAGTCTAGGGGGAAGCCTGAGGGGATTTTGGAAATCGTTGAAGTGGTGCTGGGAGATGACACAATTAGAGATGCTAAAGGATGAAGAGTAAATGACAGAAATGAAGTCTCTCTCTTATTTGTAAGAAGGTAATTTCTCCTCATGGAAAATATTAACATTCAGGAAAATAAATATTATTTTAGACACTTAGGGCTAAACTTTTAAAAGGTGCAGCTACATGGAACTGGAAAATTCCCTGGCAATCTTGCAAAGCCACTTTAGAGTCAACAGAGGCTCACATGAAATACACCAGGGTTCTGAAACAAGCTCCCGAGTGCTACTTCACACCTGCTTGAAAGGTAGAAAGGCAGGAGCAAAGACCCTCTAAAGCTAAGGGAGTGAAACTCTAGACCCACTGCTCTAGTCTCAGGCTTGCATAAACCTATAATTACTCTGAATGTGCAAGAGAAGAGACCTGTGAAAATGTTTGTTTAACCACAATGCAAGTGCTAGGGCTATTTGTTTAGGCAAGGGAAGGGAAGATGCTCTGTGATTCTGCATCAGGCAAATGCACTGAGGTAGTTTCTACACTGTTACTGGGTGTAGGTGTGGGATATTTGTTAGACACAGAATTCTCTCCTGTTGAGCAGTCACTAACCTGCATGGACACCTGAGCTATCTCTGTGGCTTTAGCCCTTTGAATAGTAAGCTTTGCTGGGCACCTTCTAGTTTTGGAACATGTAAAATAAGGGAAACCAAAGGAGTCTTCTTCAGCCATTTTACTTTTTTTTTTTTTT